>JAODKL010000009.1:9721404-9732575 GCA_026780765.1 Petrocephalus schoutedeni
GAACTGGGCCGGATTCGAACCCTGGTCCCAGAGGTGTGAGGCGGAAGTGCTACCCACTGCGCCACCGTGCCGCCCCGCGGACTGAAATAAAATATTTAAAAGTACATCAAAGTAAGTAAGTAAGTAAGTGACGTGTGGTAAAATCATGTTCAAGGAGAAAGAGCTGCATGAAAGGGCTGTCACAGAAAGGAGTGCAGGCCCCAGACTCACCCCTGGTTGTCTGGCTGCCCAAAGGCAAAACTGGAGAAAGTGGGCTGCTCTCCCGAGTCCCAGCGGAACGAGTCCTTGGATGTCTTATAGGTCAGACCTGCAGGAGAAACATTGGCGGACACACCTTCATCATGCCCACCAATCACAGCACGGCTGGGGAAGCAGTCACCTGTCAATCATAGCAAGATCCCGCCACCTTACCAATGCTCTCTATATGTGCTGTTTTCCGCATCCAATCAAACTGCAGGAGGCAGAACAGCAGCCCCCAGTCTCAGTGACAGGGAAGAGCCGAGTGCACGCATGGGAGGCACGCTCACCAATCCAGAAGTTGCGTGTCTCGAAGTCCGGGTCAGTGACTTCGTTAGTGGTCTCCAGCTGGCTGAGGTAGAACGCCAGGATGTCCTGGACCTTCTGGTTATGGATCTGAGCCAGAATTCCTCCTTTCTCCTGAGGGGCACCGGAGATCCAGAGGAGCACCGTGTCTATCAGCTTCCCATTCCATTTCCCTCACAGACAAGCATCTTCTCAGACCTACCGCTTGCTGCCAAGAAGGGTTCACTGACGAGCTGTTGGCGAATAGTGCTTGTCGCCGAGTTACTGGGCTGACATGTAACCTGCCTGTGTAATGCAGTCCAAGTGCAGCTGAGGCACATTATTTTGGCTTGACCATATTAAGCTGCTAAACTTTGAGTAAAACTACTTAGCTGCAGTTTTCACTGCTTTGATCAAATGCAGACACAGAGAGACACGGAAAATACGCTGTACACACACCTTCTGTCCTACAGGATGCGTTTCCCATTTTCGCCAGCATTTCATATAAAAACCGAATTAGTTTCCTACACCAGCAAATATATAATTAATGAGGATAAGGAATTGGATGGATGGATGGATGGATGGATGGGTAATTTATTTTGTTTTTCCACTAAATCTTTTCTTCGTAAAACAAGTTGCCTTACAGTGCTTGGAATTTCGGAGAAGTTCCAGATTTTACTGGAACAAAATACAGACTCAGCCCTGCTGGCTCAATGTGCCGTTAACCATGAGTCCCAGGTCACGCCTCTGAAGCAGAGTATCTGGCGCTCGGCTGGTAGATAATGCAGAAAACCAGATTATAGTGTGATAACGCGGCAGCAAAGTGTGTGATTAATCTCCCAGCCGCCGATACTAAAAAGCATCAGTAAAGGCGAATCATGTCTCTGACAAGTAGCTAAGTAAAAGCTTAAAGGGCCCTCTGCTTTTTACCAGGGTCAACGACACCGAAATGACTGCACCATTCTGATGGGGGTGTTCATGGACCCCCACATAGGCCCTCCCTGGCCAGGGCCTCACCTGGCAGCGGATTTTGGCTCCATAGTAGGTGTCCGTCTCCGGGGAGACCATGAAGCAATCTCCGTCGATACGCACCCCACAGCTGTGGAATGGGAACTGGAGCTTCTCTGATCAAGGCAGCGGCATCGGAGGGCACCACCAAGACAAAAAACATGGGGTCTAGCCTCTGGAGGCTGAGAAGGGTCACCACTGTTTTCCTGATAATGGGGCTTCCAGGAAAAAAGCCCCCCCACCCCACCCGGCCCCACTGCAGCCCCGGCTGTCACCTGCACACTCTGCTCCTCCAAAGCCTACTTCACAGACACAGGAACATTCCTCCTCCCTGTAGCGGCCGTGTACACACTGCACGCCGCAGCGCACTGCGGCACAGACACCGCCGTTAAACACAGCACAGACACACCATCACCGGAGACAGAAGAGACACCGCAGCACGGACACATTGTCGTCGGAGGTGAAACAGACAGCGCAGCACAGATCCACCAGCACTGGAGATTAAACAGACATTGCAGAACAGACAAAGAGTCTTCAGAGACTAAGCAGACGGCGCAGCACCGACGGACGGGAATACAGAGATGCAAATAAAACACACAGACGAGCATCACTGTACTCTGACTCAGATGCACAAGTTAAGGAACAATTTCACAATGTAGCAGTGTGATAGACACACTTCCACACACATCCTGCAGTACACAGCAGCACTGACACCCATCAATACACAGCAGCACGGACACCCTGCCATACACAGCGGGACAGACACACTGTCGTACACAGCCGTAAATGCTCACTACTGATTTGTTCAGAACACACACACACACAGACAGCCTCGTACCCTGACAGAAGCGCCCTGTAAACCCCGGGGCACAGTGACAATGGCAAGTGGAAACGTTCAGCTGTCCGAACTGCCCACAGCTCATGCGGCAGGGATTCCGGGGCGTCTCTGGGAAACACAAAGACACATGTCGCATACAGCTGAGGTCAAATGACATGCAACAGCTTTTCAGAAGGACAGTCAGCCAGCAGATCTGTGTGGGGGGGGCATAAGATCATGTCCACTTGTCCGTTTGCTTTTGAAAAACTCAGATATAAGTTTCTGCCTCTTCATTTTCTTTTTTCTAAAATTGTCAAAGTCTGTTCATCCCATGCTATACTTTTTTGCGATGTGTTAATATTTTGTCTAATGATATTTGCTTATAGTTCGCCGTGCCTAAAAAACAGATAAAATTCAGGGTTTCATTACTAAAGTTTTATTGGTTTGCATTGCAATACTTATATGTAATTTTCTCGCGATTGTCCATCACTGCAGTCCTAATAATGCTTTTTCACTTAATGGTGCTCTCATTGTGTGTGGCAACAGGCCCACTAACTGGCGGCTGGACATGTAAAAAACCAAACGTAAAAAAAAGAAATGAACAAATAAATAAACAATTCATGGATACGTTGTGAGAGACCGTGGCAGCTGCCATCGCGGCTGGTCGGCTGGGGGCTCACCGCACAGGCCTCCCACATGCTCCCAGAGGCGGAAGCAGCCAGACATGTCCGAGGTGCAGAGGGAGCAATAGGCTCCAGCCTTGTAGGGCAGCACCATCACCCCATTGGCCTCCCAGTTCCCCCTGTGCACAGGACAGTGACACCAGTCAAACCCCACGCCCGTGAGGACAGGACAAGGGAGGATGGGATCTAACACGCATACCGGGGGCGGAAACTTAGGTCTAAACACACTTTAATTCATTACTTCTAAAAGCCAATTAACAACTTACAAATGTACGCTAGTCTTAGATAAAAGAAATGTTAGTTAAATAACTGTCATATGCAGTGCACAGATCCAAATGCTAATGGAACATTCTTCAGAGCAGGACGGCAAGTTATGGGCTGGCTGAGAAGCGTTTGATCTCCAGGGCGGCCGCTCACCCAGGCGAATAGGCGCAGATGAACAGCTCCCACTGTGAGGAGCCGCCCCAGCACAGCCGCTGCGCACAGCCCACCCGGCTGGCTGTGGCCCACACCAGCTGCGGGGATGAAGAGGGCACAGCCAGAGGTTTCCAGCTGTCTCATCGCACAGTGTGCCCACCCCAGTGATTAACGGGCCCGCCGGCGACGGCTTTCATCACCTGTGTATAGTGTCTGCAGGTGCGGTTCTCCTGACAGTGCCCGGTCAAGTAGTCGTAGTCCTGCCCCTCCTGGAACCAGGAATCAATGACCTCAGAGAAGGAGGCGGCCCCGGGGGCGGAGCGTTGGGCATTCCAGCCCACGTGATTGGACTTTGGATCCCGGTGGGTGGGGTCTGGGTGACAGGATTCTACCCTCTCCTGGGCGAGCAGGGCCAGCTTCTCGCTCCACTCCTGGGGTTGGGGGCATGGGGTTGGGTGGTGTGGTTCCATTCAGAAAACAATAGATTACGTTATGGGTGGGTGCTTCTGACAGGGGTCGCAGACGCTCACAATGAGTCCTGCGGCGTGGGGCCCGCACTGAGGACCCCGTTTCCTGCCTTGGGGGGGGACAGCAGGCCTGTCAGCCTCGCCCCTTTGTGCCAAAGGCCCCAACAGCCCCTCAGGGAGGCCCCGCTGCCCCCTGAGTGCCTCTTTCTGGTCCGGCTTACTTTAGCATGACTGTCTGGTCTGTGGGAAACTGGGAAATGTCAGGATGTCAGGAACAAAACCACGCAACATTTCCACACACGCCTGTAAACCAAGGAATTTCTGTCTGTCTAGCAGAGCAGCAGAAAAATCTCTAAGTCAGCAAGGCTGTAGTCTGCGTGTGACATTGGAGAGTCGGGCACCGAGGCCATCCTGATATGTCAAAGCACCCCCCCCCAATTTTATTCGGCCTGGCTCAAATTAGCCAGTGTTGTGGAGGAAAATGGGACTGCGAGATGGTACCTGGTTCACTCTCGCTCTCAGGTGCTGGGAACCTGCTAGTCCTGCCAAGCAGACCAGAACATCGGCCACCGGCAGCTGCTCCCAGCACGCAGAGGTGGGCAGGGGGGGCGGGGGGGGTGGGCAACTGAGCGTAGCCTGGGATAGCAGGTCAGGCCGAGGAGAAACACATTTCAATTATCTCCAGGGCGATGAGAAGAGTTGAGATCAGATTAGCCGGACCATTAACATTCCCTCTGACGGTGTGGCTTCCCGGGCCGTGATGTGCGGAGCGCACTGTGAGCCCGCTGGCTAAGTGATACATTAGCAGGCCGCTTCTGTGACGAGGGCGAAACAATGGAAAGTCTGTTTAAACCTTGCTTTCTTTCTTGGCAAATGAAAAAGCCGGCGATCCGAAATGAAGTGCTCAACAGAGCTGTAAATTGAGAAAACCGGACAGATGGAGAATGTAAACACGTAATTTTTTTTGCTATCCTTCACGCATCAAGACCGTACGAAGCAGATCGCGGGAGGATCCGCCCTCCATCAGTCACAGGCGACTGGGTCCAGCGGTACACGAGCGCGGGAGGTGCTAATAAGGATGTACTAACTCATCTGAATCGTACAGCAGCACAGCGCCACATTCGGTGGGCCTGCCGCCGCTAGGCCAAAAGGTACGAACCGGCACCAGCTACAGTCAAAGCGACCCACGGGATTAGGGCAGGGTTCCTGCTGGCTATGTCTCAACACCACCAAGATAAACATGAAGCATCTAAGACTTACAAGTCTGCTGAAAAAGGTTACCAACCTAAACACAGACACTAGGGGCAGTGAATTAAGGCCCAGAAAGTGTCAACATAGCAGGCCACTCTGAGGCTCCTACGCACAAGAGAGCCGCTACATGTTGCCATGGAAATTGCCGACAACCTTCTCTGTGGCGGGAAACTGCGCCGAACTCCTTTCCGGAACATTCTCCAGGGCCAGTGGGATGTCGGCAGAGATGCCTGGAAAGTCACACCGGCCATCAGAATTGGACGGCATTAGCTGCCCTCCCCACCTTGATTTCCTAACTCCCCCTCCCCCACGCCTAACACCCATGTGACATCACAGATCGGGCCGCCTTAGCTGTCCCGGCCAGCCATACCGGGCCGCTCTCAGCACTTCATCAGGCTTCTCCTGGACTCTCTCAGAACTGCTCGGTGACAGGTCCCCCCCCCCCATTTACTCGCCCCCTCCCCAAATCTCTCCATGCCTGGTGTGTTAACCTGCCTACTCCAAACACACAAAGCAGAGATGAGATCCATTTATTCAACTCGACATATTGCCCTAAAAGCTAAAGATGATCTTCACTTGAAAATGACATATATATTATTATATTTAATGCAGTAAATGTGTTTTACAAAAACAGACAGAACAGTATAAGAAAGACAAGTTCTTTCATAATAAAAGGAAGTGAGATCAGGGAGAGGGTGAGAGAGTATGGCAGCAACATTCTGGAGATGAAAAGATGGATGGATGAAAGGTGATTAACCAGGTGGTGAAGAAGTGATTCTGTTCCCTTGGTAACATTTACCTGCATCTACTGGTCGAGCCAATCTGCACTCCTGATCAGACTGCTCAGTCTGTTTTACTCTTGTTCAAATATCTGCTCCTTATTTCTCAAATGGCAGGAGATGAGACACTGAACTAAAAAGGTGCCTTTAGCAACCAGCTCAGAGGAACCAAGCCTGGAATCTGGCTTGACAAGCAGCAGAGAGTCAGGACACATGACGGGTTAATCATGGCTGCCCTATGCGACCAGAGACAGGAATATGACTTCTTGAAATTAAAGTAGAAGAGCATCTTCTATACCTTCTTCTATAGCTTCAGGCAGAGCTTATTCCTGCAGGACAATAAACAGGGCCAGGTTCATAAACATAGCCCAAAAAACCAGGGATTTTGTAATATCCATCTGCAGGACATTTCTGCTACAGACGCCAGCTCACATTCTGAGGCACTGATGGCAATATGCTCCGTGGCATTTGAACCAGCCACATTTCGGTCTGAATAATTCTCCCCTTATTATCATTTGATTTATCTCCTCGCCCCCATCCTCGGAGACTGGTGGCACTCGGATCACGGTGCTTAACTATTTACACATAATGGTTGCGGTCGGCTTGATATTTACTGTAGTAATACGGGCAAAGTATGTACTGTCGTCAAGGGAGAAACTGAAATGTCGAGACCAGAGCTCATGCCTGCTCTTGACATGAGACAGTGCTGTCAACAAAGATGCCTCCATACGCATAAATGTACATATATCGCGCGCTGACATTTTGGTCACACTTTCAGGAACAATGTAAAGAGCGCTCCTTGTTTCATCTTGGACCCTGCGTACATCAGAAGAATAACCCCACCCTCTCCACGCCTTTGAAGTTTAAGTGCCAGGCATTGAAAAGGATAGAAGTCACCCTTTCCCCTGACATGCTCTTTTGAAGAACCGTGGGACAAATCACTCAAAGAGAAATCAGTCAAAGCACGGCCGTATTTTATATATTTTTTTTAATGAACGCCATTGTTTTTATCACATGAAAGGCCAGTTGCTGTGAGGGCTCTGATATCCCTAATCGTTTTACAGACAGGCGGAGCACGGCTATGTATTTCAGCGCCCAAGTTTCAGCAGATCATCAAAAGCCAAGGCCCACAGCGCTGTAAATCGCGAGCACTTCAACCGTGCATTTAATCTCGCCAATGATTTCACACAACCACTTGCTTTAATGCAAAGAGTTACTCCTAATTGTGCCATTTTATCAGTTTCATGGAGGCTTCCAGAGAGAAATACAAACTCTACAGACTCTATTATGGCTCATTTCCTTTGCCTGGTCCCTTGGATCCATGGTATAAATTGCAATGGTCTGTCATAGAGCACATCGCCCGGCGTGAAGCCTTTAGGACTTAAGATCAGCAGACAATTTACACTCAGTGGTCACTTTCTTAGGTATGAGCAAGTACCAGGTAGGATTTACTTTGGCCTCCAGAACCATTTCAAGCAAAGTTGGATAGTTGGAGGAACGCACCTGAATGGGGGGGGGGGGCACAAAGTCATGTCCACTTGTTTGTTATCTCAAAGCCTTTTGTTGAGCTTTTATTATTTAATCATAATGTTAATTTGTAAATTTATTAATTTGTAAATTTGATAATTTGTTAAATCCCCCCTCCTAATGTGCATCTGCTGGCTTGCTTCAAACAGCATCTCATTTTGCTTGTGGCAATCACAATAAAGATTCTATCTATCTATCTATCTAATTGGTTTGCATTTATTGATTTGTGCCTCATTTTCCTGTGATTTCTCATCACTGTATTCCTAATGATGAGGCCCATGATTTAAAGAGTGCAGATGGCGCGTCTAGAGAAGCCCTCCAGCACGCCACTGCTGCACCGAGCTGGTCCTGTCCATCCGCTTCCCTCTCACTTCACTTATTAACAAGACATTTCCT
Organism: Petrocephalus schoutedeni; assembly: GCA_026780765.1. Taxonomy (NCBI): domain Eukaryota; kingdom Metazoa; phylum Chordata; class Actinopteri; order Osteoglossiformes; family Mormyridae; genus Petrocephalus; species Petrocephalus schoutedeni. The sequence goes on from JAODKL010000009.1 coordinate 9,729,272, forward strand.
CGCACGGAAATGGCACAGACTGCATGTTTTCTGCTCACACTGTACTCTGTAAACTCCAGGTACTGTACTGGGTGAAGATCCTGGCAGAGTGGCCATTTCTGAGACACAGTACAATCACGCCACCCTTACGCCATGCTTCTTAGCCATTATAATGTTTACCCACTGAACCTCTTTGACCCTGACAGAGTGTTGCATGTGTTAAGTTGCATCCACATGACTCACTGTTTCGAGAAGCAGGTAGTTTGCATCAGCAAGCAGATGTACCCAGTAATACAGCCCCCGCATATATACAAATAAAATTAAGAAAACTCAAAAGCTGATTGGCTGCAGTGATCCTTTAGTTTAGGATGCTATCGGTGGTGATAATAATGTGCCCTAAATGTACCCTTGAAATAATCCCAACAATTGATGTTTATTAACAATAACAGTTCATACAATAAAACTCGTAAAAATGTGGTGAACACTGCAGGGCCAGCGGATGGACTCTCCTTTTCATGGGAATTTCAAGAATTTATATTCTGTCTCCAACTAAGATCCAGCTGAAGGTCAGTGCTGCTCTGAGTGAAGAGGCCTACCTATTTAAGCCGTGGGTCTTCCCTCTACAGCTTCTCTCTCCACCTGAAACTTCATACTACACTGCTATGAGCCGGGATGCTCGCTTAATCTCACATTTCCCTGCTGGCAGCGCCAAAGATCAGGCGATCATTTTATATGCCGCTGAAGATTAACAGTAACTGCTGCAGCCAGATTTCTTTCCACAAATAGCATTTCCGAAGCTGAAAAAACACGGCTGCATTTCTGCAGATGTATTAAGCTACTAATAAGAATTCAGCACTTGAACCACTATCCCGTCTTTCTGCACAGCCCTCAACTTTGGTTTAGGCAGCCTTATAGTCTGTTTTACAAACCAACTCTACCATTTGAAATATTTTAAGGAAATTTAAATACCAGCGCACAGATGAAGCATAATATTTCCAGGAGAGATGAAGAAACTGGCCATGTGTCATAATGGTTTAAACTCAAGCAAAGGAAATGCTCTGATTTTACTTAAAATTGCTAAATGACTTCAGAAAACACCTTTTTTTGTTTTACAAGTAAATAAAAAGCCAACAAAAACCAAAAGGCCACCTATTAGAACTACTTTTGATAAACATTTATTTAAAATAAATGCGGCAAAATGGCCATGATTATATCAGAACACAGAATAAAGATATCGATTAAACTTACATGATATTAACATACACTTGCTGTGTGTCAGTACAGTTCCTAGGGATTCTGTTATATTTTATTTATTTCAATCATATTTAATTTTCAGTAACACTGAGCAGAAGTCCTCCTGAGTCCCAAGTGAGTTGATTGCCTCTCAGCCTTCAAATAATTTAGACCTGAAATTCTGTACAGGAGTTCTACCAAAGTAATCAAGCAAAAATTAACACAGAACAAAATCCAGCACCCTCTGACTCCCTGGCAAACTGGAATTCCTTAAATAATTAGGCTTGACTCAAGTTACTGAAAATTCATTTAAACTTAATTATTTGTTAAGCCAAATTTTAACTTTGTTTGTGTCCCTAATTATAATAAAGAATTATTGATTAGTGTTGTTAACTTGATTGTTAAGTCTGGAACAGATCTGACAAAACACCCATCCATCCATCTAAACTTCCATCTACCTTCTAACAACTTATCCTGATCAGGATTGCTGGGTGAAGATGGTTAAGTCAAATTTAATGAATAGCAGAAAAGTATAAGCAAGGTAAAAAGAAATATAGATTAAGATATGCATACAACCAGATAGCAGTTGGTCAAAATTCCAGGAAGGACACTATATTATAAATTAAGCCTTGGTTGTATTCTGGAAACACAATTGTAAAGAAATAAATATCAAAGTGATCAATTGTATGATTTGGAGGCATTATTATTATTATTATATTATTATTTTGTTGTTGTTGTTGTTACTATTATTATAATAGTATGGCTGTAGAAATTAACGCGTTAATTGTTGCGATTAATTTAAAACATTTAGGGCCGGTTTGCCGAACAAGGATTAAGCCTAATCCTGGACTAAACATGGAGAATCCTCATACAAAATTCCAGTTTAGTCCATAGGCTTAATCCTTGTCTGGGAAACTGGCCCTTAACGTGTCAAAATAAATGAACGCAATTAACGCAACTGTGTTTTGTTTACTTCCGGTATGGGGGCTGACCTATGACACGGATGCCAGAGACAATAGGGGTGAATTTCTATATGCATACTTGACCATATTCGTGTTCTCGTGTACCCGTTTTACGTCATCTTCCACTGCCAAACACTGGTTCCTATACGAAGATCTAAATAACAGAGGACGGTAAATATGCCGGGATGTTGTTCTTGCTCCGCCCCAAATATCAATGATGCATTGGTTGTACCCTAGCCAAAAGAGGCAAATCCCATGATTCGCTGAGCCCCAAGTTCGTTCTTGGAAGGCAAGGTATACCACATGTATGGTCTTTGCGTTCTTGGAGATTCACCCTAGAGCTTTGCATCCGACGTCAACGAACAAAAATAAACCAGCATATGCGTCTTAATGCTTTTCTAAGTGCTGCACATTTTTATCGCGATTAATTCATCGCAAAATGTGCGATTAATTTTTTTAACCGACTGACGCCCTGAATAATAATGATAATAATAATAACCACATTATTAATCCCTATAGGGAAATTCTGTTTTCGCCCGCCCCAACATGCTATTCTTAAGGGCGCCAGATTTTGCCTTTCATCCATGGGAAAAATGTGCATTTGTAAGGTCGTCTTGTTTTAAGACAGCATATGTTGTACGATGTGCCTTATATATGGTTTTTAAATATGCCTCATATCAGGAACAAATATCTTGGGTACATTATAATGAAAGGTTATAGCTCACTGCACTGTCATTTACCCATAACAATTGTTCAAGTGACAGACATATTGCAAATGCTATCTTAGTTTCAAATACCATTTAAAAAGAACAGAAGAAAAAAATACAATGGAGTTTCATTAAGTTTTAAGTTTTTCTTCCACTAACTGGCAAATGTTTGGCTAGACAGACAGGGATTCCTCCATCTAATGAATGAAAATAAAAGCAGGTAACCAACCATTTTTTGCATGTTTGCAGCCATAGGGGTGACCCTTGTCCTCAGCCGATTGTGCTGCGCGACAATCTGATAATGGTTCCTCAGTCCCAGCCCTAAAATAAAAGAAGGCGCGCGATTACTTTACCACTGGAAGGGATCCCCATGGTAACGGAATGCAGGGGGTTATTGGGGGGGGGGGGGGGGGGAACGCCCCA
>JAODKL010000009.1:9737957-9765224 GCA_026780765.1 Petrocephalus schoutedeni
GTGGTCGCATTTTATTAAACAAGGTTATTTGATACCACTTATTTAGCAGAGACCCCTGTAAGCCCAGGTAAGCCTAGACAGTATAAGTGCCCCAGCGCTGAGCACTCATACCAATATTACCTTTTGCCTGTTAATTTTAATAACTCTCACATGGCATTACAGGTATGCCGTAAAGACGATCTCTTACTTTCCATGTGTGTAATAAGAAGGGCCTCTTTAAGTAATTGTCTTTGGAGCACAGCCTCTTAGGAAGGCTAGGCTACCATCCTGCCGACAGTTACTGCTTGATTTAACCCAATCGTAACAAAGTAACTAATAATATGGTGTTAAACATGTGACTGGCAGTACACAAGAGTCCCACCTACTGCGGAATTCCAGACCTTGTTTCTCACATCACTACTCAAAATTTATCCAGCTGCCTTTGGCTTGAGATAAAGGCCTTCATTGACCAAACACCAGCTATCCACAGCGATGAAAATATGAAAGAACTTTGAGTGTTTCGGGGTGAATATTACAGAATTCCTGGAACTTATAACATTTTAACATTATTAACATTAACATTATTTAACATTATTGGTGACCAGAAACTGCAGCTTCAGCAGTACTCCTCACTGAAATCCTTCCAGAACTTGTGCTCGATAGAATTTAGGCACAAAAAAAATCTAAAGGTGTACTTAGGTTCTATTGAGTGACACAAGTTGTTTTTCTTGGTGGGTGGGAATCCTTAAACTCAATGTCTAGTGAAATAAAGCAGCAAAGCTGCTCTCCTGTTGACTTTGAAGATAGTGCTGGTCACCCACCATCACCGTATCCCTCAGAGAGCCAAACCTGCTGGCATGAGGGGTTAGAAAGGGGGGTCAGAGAGAATAATTGGTCATTGCCAGCTTTGGTTTGGTGAGCAGATAAAACCTCATGGCCCAGGACAAACAAGAGGGACATCCCATAAAGAAGCCGGAAGTGCCACAGCCACTGCAAAGTGCCAGACTGTAGTTTCCAAGGTATTCAAAACCAGCTGAATAATCCATAAACTTTAACAAAGAACCAGAATCCTGGTTTAAAAAGCCCAACAAAAGGAACTGCATTATTTCCAAAGGAGACGGATAGGAGCGGCCCATTTGGCCAGTGAGATAAGTGAGTATTCTGATCTTCTGCAGTGGAATGGGAAGCAGGGGAGGCCAGGGTAGCTTCTGCACGCAGCCGCGCTTTGATGTGCAAGGCCGCAAAGCTTGCGTTTTCCTCGGAGCTGAACGCTCTCCCTGTCCTGAACGCGGTGCCTCGCACGAGGATTTCGCCAACGCGTTGGAAAGGGGGGGGATATACAACATGAAGCAGAAGGGAGCCTTTGATACTAGAATCAGGAAGAGCGCAGTTGGCAGGCGGCAGGGCCCCTTTGCTCCCGTGCGCCAGGGCAAGTTATCTGGAAGCACCCCACTTACAAAAAGTTGACTTTGATGGTTGCATGTTTTTATTTGATATCTGTGCATTAGGCCTGTTTCAGGGGCATGGAAGCTGGAGAGTCAGAGGGATATGTACGCCCCCCCCCCCCAAACAATTTGGCTTCATTTGTCACCCCAATAATAGACCTTTGACTTTTAATTAAGTCGTGCCCCCCCAATATCAAGCACTATTATCTGATGTTATTCTCAACATGGCCTGTTACTCAGGTGCAGTTGTCAGATGGGTTAAAACCATCAGTAGATTATGGTAAAACACTTATACTGTCATAGGAAACAAATCTTGTCAAGCTCTGCAGTTTTAATGACGTTTCTTTTCAAGATTATGAAGTATATGTTTAAAAAAACCGCATTACTTTTTATTATTACTGCTTTGGCAGGAGCTCTGCATGCACACTCTGGGCAATCGTGATAATTTCGTACATAAAGTGTGGCGCTTTTGCGGAGGAGAAACCTAAACTGGTCACAAAAAGATGTCGACTGTATGGAATTTTTTTTGGATTCCACAAAGATGATATTCAGCAAAACAAGTGATTTGTTGGCACTGTTTTATATCTGTTGACAAGTTGTGGCGGCATCAACAAGCTCAGACAGATAGTGGGTTCTATTTGGTTCTAGTTTATTTTGGATACATTTGCAACTCCTATTTTTGCTTTACAAAAATCACAATATTTCTCACAAAAACTTCTGATATCACAGGATAATTTTTTTCCAATATCATTTAGTCTGACTGTGTGTGTAAAATTTGGGCTGTGCCAGTGGACTGTAGCCTAGAGTTACTCACACTGGCCTAAGTCCGCCCCTGTTGTGGGGTGGCCCAGGTCCGGCCCTGGAGAGCTCATGTCCGGGGCTCTCATATCATCTGCAAACCAGGTATGCCCTCCTTCTGCCCACAGGAGTGCTCCAGCACCCAGGAGCTGCAGGCCTCGCTGAGGCAGGCCCACAAGCTGCTCTCGGCCCATGAGGCCTCCTACTTGCAGAGCCTGCGATCGCTCAGGAAGAAGCTGGGCCTGCTGCAGAAGGCGGCGGCTGCGACAACGCGGCAGCTGACCAAGCCTAGCAATGGTGGGTCCCCCCCCCCGCCTAGCAATGGTGCCCCCCCTCACCCTCTAGGCCTCTACCTAAAATGGCAGAAGGCCCAATGACAATGATATTGAGTTTTTCAGAACATGCAGCAAAATCAATTATTAAAAAGCACCAGTGGTAAGTTTTTTGTATGAAAACTGTGAAAAGCGCGACCCAGCACCTGTTAATGTTACCTGTTACATGTTAACTACCACAGACGATAAGACGGGCCGAGGTGACAGTTCTGCTCTTGACGTTATTGGACACTGATAGGAAACTTCCGGAGTGCTCTTCTCCATGGTGTGCATGTGCTCTGCCGTTTCCCATAGCAACCTGCCCCCCGCTGGAGGCTCCCCCCAATGGCAGGAAGCTCGGCACGGCGCAGGGGGTGGGCCACGAGGTGCACTTCCTGTGCGAGCCCGGGTTCGAGCTGCTGGGCACGGAGAGCCGGGTGTGCATGGAGTCCCTCAGCTGGAGTGGCCAGCCAGCCCTTTGCAGGAGTGAGTGTCCAAGCCCCGCCCCCGCCCTCACCTTCGAAGAGTGTTCCTCTTGCTTTATCATCCCTGTCATCACTTTATCTTCACCTATTTCCTTTCATCTCTTCCAGCTCCCTGTCATCCTCCTCTTTCGGCTCCGTAGCTCCGCATTTGCACATATTTTACGCCGAGACGGCGCGTTTGCATCCAAATTCTATTTTATGACTGAATTCCCTCATGTCCCCCTTGGCTGTCCAATGAGAATGATGGCCTTGAACATGTGTACAATTTCATGGCCCAGCTCCCGTTTGTTGAAATTTGGATTCCGCCTCACCGAGTTCTGGTCAAGGACGAGGGAACCGATCTTAAGGCGACGTGCTTAAGTGCATACATCAAAAATAAAAAGATATTTTCTGTCTCCATTTCGGTCACAGCTTCTCCCTTTAATTACCCGATTTCTCCCAGATGTGGACGAGTGCGTTTCCGCTCCCTGTCTCAACGGAGGAACGTGTGTGGATGACGTGAACCAGTTCATCTGTGTATGTCCCAAAAACTGGATGGGCCTTACCTGCCAAACCCCAACCCTCACCTGTGAGTATAGAGTGCTTCTCCTGCTAACTGAGCCTTAGTTTACCTGTAGCGGGCTGGGTTTCTTTCCCGCGTAGATCTATGGTTGTCACGGACGCGGGGCATTGTGCGGGAAGGAAGAAGGTGGTCCACTTAGCGGCTCCGAGACAAAGGACCACGAGGGGTCAGAACTACATATAAGAAAAAAAAAACTAAATAACAATAAACTACTATGTTAAGGGGAACTGGGCAACAAAGGGAACAGAGCTAGGAAGAGAAACACACAACAGCAACGCAAATTCTAACTTAGTGACCCACTGAGGAAGACCAGGGCAAACAAGGAACAGGTGCAGCGCATAATCAATTAGCCAATCAAGGGAGGCACAGGAATAATGAGGAACAGGTGCAGCACATAATCAATTAGCCAATCAAGGGAGGCACAGGAACAATGAGGAACAGGAGCAGCGCATAATCAATTAGCCAATCAAGGGCGGCACCGGAACAATAAGGAACAGGTGGAAGTGGAACTTACACTAATGGGCACAGAACGAGGGAACGCTAACAATCAGAAAACTAAGAACACGAATCAGTCTGAATAAAACAGATGAGGCTAACACTGGGAAAGACCAGGAACACAAGCAGAACAGAACTAACCCAGACAAACCTAACAGGGAAGCAACATAACTAATAAACACTTGGAAAAACACAAAGCCAATAAACAACCAAAACAGGTAAGGCTGGCCTCAAACCTCTGACTGACAGGCTACAGCCTCGCAGCAACATGCTCAACCCACTGAGCTATGCAGAGGTGCGGGTAAGAAGGAAAACACACTAAGGACTAAGACACACTGGGCCTGAAGGGCAAAAGACAGGGAGGAGGATAGGATGGCCAGCGACACCTGCTGGCCAAACGGGGAGGAGACGTGAAGGGCAGGACCGGGTGACCCCGCCCCCCAATGTGTGTGCGGAGTGTGGAGTAAGTGTGTGTCTTTGGATGGGCTGGCATCCCATCCAGCTTCACTGTGACTTTCTACCAGACAGGCAGTTATGGGAACTGGATGGATTTACAGTATTTCTTCCATGTATCAGGCATTGTCGATATTAAAATACTGATTACCTCTCTGTCGTTGACTTCGATGTAACTCACAATGTGGTAATACATTGTTCTGAAAGTTTTTGAGGGAGAGAAAAAAAATAGTTTTCATTGACCAAACAGCGCCTGGATGTGATGTTCACACCATGTTATAGCTAGCTAATAAAAATGTAGCATGAATGATCTAATCGACTCCATTCGTTTACGATCTCACTTTTAATGGTGACATTCTCCAGAGCCAAAGCAGACGGCATCCATTATATGCTTGTAAATAAGGAAAGGTGGGTATAAAGTTCATTGTTGGACAGATGCTCCGTCTGCCAACCCTGAGAAAATGTACTTAACCTGAAACCTGAATAACCTGCTAAGAGCCCCTTTCAGGTCGAGAAGCTTCTAATCTCGTGGGGGGCGTGGAGGGGGTATGAATGCGATGAGCCATTATCTAGCAATCAGTGCAAAAACGTGAACACCCAAGTGTCTACAGGTGCTGCTCATTTGGAGCGATACGGATCAGTACCTAAAGTGGATGCCGTTATGTTCCAGCCACCCATCCTCTCAGGCTGAGGGCAGAAGGGTTCTTGTTCTTTAATGAGGGTCCCTGATTGCTTCAGAGGTGTGTTGCAATCAGAATGGGGGATGGCTGCCAGTGGTATACACAGGCTCTACTGTAACTCCTAAACCTGCGTCCGGATTGGACGAGCTAAATCAATGTAGAGCTGTTTGGATGTTGACTGAGGCCTCTGTACGTGGACGGGACCCACCGGCTGTCCGGCTTCCAGGAGCTTGTGGGTTTTTAAATTTTTTTTAAAACCAGGACATGCCGACTTACGTCATTCTTCCATGCCAGTTCTTAATTAAAGCAGGGCTCGCAGCTGTGCTGAGGACAGGGTGCCCTGGACAAAAGGGGAGGCGTGTCGTAACGGTTAGCCCCACCCCAGCAGCAGTGCATTGTGGGTCGGGGCCCATCTTCTTATTTTATCGATTGGGTGCTGTTAAAGTCTCAATTGTTGCTCAGATCTTCCTTCTCCTTCTCCTCAGTCTTCAGCGCTACAATCAATGGCTCCTTGCCCACCTCCCCATCTCCTCTTCCCTCGCCCTTTGTGCGGCCCGCGCTGTGCACCCAGCTGCAGGGATCAACCCGCTGTTCCTGCGAGGCCGGCTTCGCCATCTCTGGCCGGGACAACCGCCTCTGCACAGGTCAGATAAGAAACCATCCACCATGCGCTATAAACACTGCCATGCTTCCACTGCGATGCCTATGGATGAGAATAAGAAGAGCCAGACAGAGGTCCCTATCATGTCACTGTGTGACTATGTGTTCCAGATGTCGACGAGTGCATTCTGTTCCATGAGGGCCAAGGGGGGCGTCTGTGCCTGCACACCTGTGTCAACACCCCTGGGGGCTACCGCTGCACCTGCCCGTCTGGATATAATGTCACACGGGACGGCCGTGGCTGCAAGGGTCAGCATCATTGGCCAGATGTTGTCAAGTACTAGCGCATAGCTTCCTTTAGCGGGAACAAGCAGCCAATTATAATGCATGGAGCATTATATTGACCAGCACTTTTCGTGTGCCATGCCTTACTGACCCACTTTCTTCTTTGGCTGCGCAGACGTGGACGAGTGCGCAGACAGGCAGCACACTTGCACCCGGGAGCAGCTCTGTGTCAACACCTACGGGGGTTTCCAGTGTGTGCGCGTAGAGTGTCCCCGCATAAGAAATGCCACCTACTCCCAGACCTCAGCTACGTGAGAGCCGGCCCTCCACATGGGGTTATGCGTGGGACAGGTTGTAATGTAGTGTGGGATTGTGGGATTCCTTCTTTCCTGTAGCATGTAACCCTCCTATGGGTGCTGGTGGTTTTGGGTCGTGTCATATTGAATGTGCACTGGGTGTGAATGGTTTGTGCCCTGCAGTAGGTTGGCACCGCGCCCTGGGTTATTCCTTGCCTTGTGCCCGTTGCTTCCAGGATAGGCGCGGGACTGCTGTGACCCTGCTTAGGACAGGCAGATATGGAAGACGAATGGATGGATGAATGGGGTCTGATGGCACATTTAGCTTGTTTAACTTCTGTGATCCTAATGAAAACTTCACAGCCAGAACAACACCCTGGTTCCCATGTCGCTCCCTGACACAGGCGGTGTGAGAGAAACCCCTGCCCAGTGGACAACAAGGGGTGCCTCAAGGCTCCCAACTCGGTCAGCTTCCACTTCCTGTCGGTGGTGTCCAACCTTCCGGCCCCCCGGGTCCTGTTCCGGGTGTCGGCCACACGCCTGCTGGGGGACACGCTGCGCTTCGGCCTGCTGGGGACGCGCGGCCGACAGCATTTCACCGTGCAGCGCTCAGACCGCCAGACGGGCCAGCTGCTGCTGACGAGGCCCGTGGAGGGCCCCGCCACGCTGGAGGCCGAGGTGGAGATGAGCGAGCTGGAGAAGGGGAGCATAATGGGCCGTTACATCACCAGGGTCACCCTTTTTGTCTCACAGTATGACTTTTAGAGCTGGGGCCGGGGTTACTTATGGTGGGCGGAGTCAGGTGACTCTGTACGCGAAAGACTGCAAGATGGCCTTTGCTTAACTGGCACCAGCAGTCCATAGCGTCCAGATGCTTTTTGTGGTTGTTTGGATGCTCTCAGACCTGGCTGAGTAATTTGTGGCACACGTGTGTCTAGTGGACCTTTTAGAAAAGCACCTTTGGCCCTCTTTGTGAGCAGAACCAGACTCACTTACGCGTAAGTGACGTACGAGTGTTTCCTTCGGTGCCACAGAGACACTTTGCTGAGGTTAGGGTTAGGTGGGCCTCTCACCTTGGGCAGAAGGAACTTCAGCAAAGGTTTCTGGGTACAGAAATTCTATTCAGAGGGCAGCTAGCACTCACGTGAGAAAGTAGGTGCTGGAATGAATGTCGGCCCGCACACGTGTGACACGTGTGACAGCTCAGCCCAATCTTTCAGCTGCACTCCAGACGGTCCCCTTTAACAGAAAAAATAAATAACACACAAAAATGGCTCTGATGAGGGAGCTCTTGGCCACCTCGTTTGCATTGTGTGTCATGCTTAATTACATTGTTTTGTTTCCTTGGTTAATATACATAATGTGATTTTTTTTTTTAACATTTCCCATCTGTATCACATTACTGTGAATAAAAGTTAAAAAAAACCATAAGGCTGAATTAACAGGGTTTATTAAAAGTGCTGAAACGTAGCATTTTTTTGAAAATGGCTGCTTTTTAATGAGCGATATATGAGGTCAGGGCAGAGCAGCAGCTGCGTGTGACGGAGACGTCGTACGGGGACAAGGACCACAGCAGGATGGTGATTTGGGGCTCCTCTGAGAGGAAGTGGTGTAATTCTGCGGTTGGGGGGGGTGGGGGGATATTTTTGCTGCTCTGTGATTTTCTGTGCAAGCTGGACCCCCTAAAAAGAACCAAAGTCTTTATATAGAAACTTTGCACGCTGAGGAGGAGGGGGGGCAGGCCACTCCGAGGGGTGTCTCCGACAGACTTCCCCGGATGACGGAGGCCTTTTGGCAGCATCGCGTTAAAATGTTTCACCTCCCTGTCAAGCCGCACGTGGTGTCGGCCCTTGTGTAATCCGCACGAGCTCACGTGCCGTGCATCTCCACAGCTCCCCAAGCGGCCGTCATATATCTCGGGAACCTAGCTTTGCATACAAGCCAAACACTTTCCATAGTGGCTCATCAGATACAGCACCCACCCAGAAGACAGGTCGCCATTGAGGTGGCGTGTAAGGGGTTAAAATGGGCCGCAGTGACACAGAGGCAGACTGTGCTCTTATGGAGAGGGACACCGGCTAATTGCATGGCTGTGAGTCACAGCATGAGGCCAGTCGACCCTCTGCCTCCTCCCCCCAGTTATTACAGGATCCTGCCTTACATTCAGAGAAAAATACACAGGCATTGCTAGCAGCGGCTGGAGATGGGGAAGCGGGGGGATTTAATGAAAGCTGAAACAGCATCAGATGCAGATTTCAGATCAGCACCCCTGAGTCACGCGTCAAAAACTCTGATTACCGGCTGTCAAGCAGAGCGGCCTGAAAGCTATGTCCCAGTGCCTCCAGACAATAGGCCTGGTGTCAGTTGTGTCTAGCCACTGAAGCCCTCTGCAATCTCAGCCAATCACACCGGCTTGTCCCCACGACCTGGATCGGGTGGAAACCCAACACCCGACCTCACGACACCAAAAGAGTGTCGCCCCCCCCTCCCGTGGCCTGGCTACAAAGCAGCCCAGTCAACATGGCAGGCCGCGTAACACAAGACGGCACCTTGATGGACCTGGTCTTTGTGTTCAACTCCATCTGGGTGACGTAGTCCCCATGAGTTGAGATCTAGCTGTGGCTTCCAGTAGCCAACATCCAAAGCTCTCCAGTGAGAAAACAATCCTATACACATCAAAGCAGTTCTGTCCTTTACCCAAATCCACTCACAAGTATAATTTTCTGTAGGCTTTACTCAAAATTCCAGGAAAACAAATCTTTCACATACTTAGTCATTCAGAGCTCAGTCCTATTCACGTGGTGGCCGGAGGCTTAGCTGTGAGGAGCCTCCTGCATCGAGTGGGAGGGGTTTTTGGGGTCAGGAAGCCCTGGCAGAACCCCAAAGCTAGATGGGGGCGGGGGGGGGGGCCTTCAGCACTACATCACAAAGACAGGCTTGTTGGAGGCCTGTCATGCCCACCTTGCCCACAGAGCAGGTAAAGTGCCAGACTGGGGCACACCTAGCAGCTAGACCGTCTCTATTCCTAACAGGAGCCCCACTACCCTGCGTTTGGCTCCATTCACATCTTAATTAGCATAAAACATGAATTCTTTTTGGGTCATTAAAACCAGAACAGTATTAAAGGCTATATAGAATTAATCCCAAGATTTGGCATTTCATAAGGAGGAAAACAAAAATTTATGGCAAAGAATTTTAATTAAAATTAGTGACTTCTATTACTTTCTTTGTTTAGGTTTAAGTCAAAGTATCTATTCAGCAATACGGTGGATATAATTCATTTTATCATGGACTGTGGATTATGGAGTAAAACGGTGAAAATGCAGCCGCAAGGGATCACACTGAATTACACACAAAATAAAGGCTGCTTCTTGGGGAAAAAAAAAAACCTGAATAATAAACGCCACTGTGTTCAGAGACAGGCTGCGTAATGGAGGAATCACACCACAATTACCACGCTAGTGCTCTGGGTTATGCTGCCACCTTGTGGTTACATACTGGTGCAGTATATGCAGGTTTACTACCCATTTCCACTTTCCTTACATTCAAATTTGGCGCAGCAAACCCAATTAGCGCTATCATCTCAGTATTTTATAGGTTCAAACACAAGGTAAAGCTTCAATCAAAGCATTATGTCAGAAGACTCATAATTTGCATATCTACCATCAGGAGTATGTCCCAACAGCAAAAAATAATAATGCCCTCTCACACAGCACATATCTGCAGGGCCCCATCAACTTCCAATATGGCCTGCAGCAGAAACTTACTTTTTTTTTTCCTTTATTCAAATTGCAGAATTTCCTTTCACATCCACTCCTGAAAACATGCAAATTGTCTAGTCTTATTTTTAAAATCATTTTAAAAATCATAATTTTATAGTTATACTCAACCCAATACGTCTTCTTTTTGTTTGGGATGTCAACAATAGGTCAAAGGAGCAAAACCTTGACAGAAAAAACACTGACACACACACACAGCTAAACCTGTTCCAGGGGTTCCCCAGCTGGGGTCTGGCCTAAAATCAGAGCTTTTGCAGAACTTAAGCCTCGTGCTCACCCCTTCTCTTAGCACGGGTACTGTGGAAGCAAAGCTTCTGGGTTTTTGGTCACAGCAAATCCCAGTTCCGCACAAAATTCAGCAGCTAGGCTGCTCTGGTATGGCCCAGGGCCGCTCCAATTTCACGGGTTTGTTCTGTTTCTGTACCATACCACATTCTACTGATTCCAGGTCACTGCTGAATCTGGTGACCGAGCCCAGGAGCACAGCAGGTCAGCCATAGTGCAAGACCTCTTTGCTTCATACGGAGTCCAGATCCAAACATCTGTGCAAAAAAGCAGCAGGTTTCAGCAATGGGGGGTTTTACGTTTACATAACATCACTGAGCCGAACACTCAAGCCAATGTATCCTGTAAGTGCTGTTCAGGGCACTGGAGTCGGGAGAGGGAGCTTTGCACAGGAACGGCACTCACCAGAGGTCCTCGCAGCCCATCTACCATCAACGCCATTTTAATGCTTGCACTTAAGGTAAGGGCTTAAAATTACAGTATTAAAATGCGAATTGACAACATACCGGGAGATTTAAGCGAGATGTGGAAACAAATGAAAATGTGTTTATTTTTTCCATCTTTATTTTTTACAGTGCAAGTTCTCGAAATAATCTTCCACAAGCAACCACATGGTATCTGAAGGACATCTCCACACAAACATTGACTGACACACAGCTCCAGCTCCTCCTAGCGCTACAAACTACGGCTGTTCATGGACAAGTTCTCCCAGCGCAGAAACCCAGCAAAGGCCAAGAGGCTACGTTGGTGATGTCGCCCCGTAAAAGACAAGCTTGTTTTACAGGGCGTGGTGACCCACAACACCGGAACAGACAAGGACGTCCATCCTTCCTCGCTCTGTGAAGTTTTCAAATGCCCTTGCTACCCTGGGGGCAGAGTGCAGGAAGTCGTCCGTTACACTTTTCCCATTAGAACAGGGCTCCTCAGTTCCGTATCCAACAGTTTGCGGACGTTCTGGCTCAGACGACATCATAACCAGCTAATTACCAGGTTTGGTAGGTGTGCTCAAACAGGGAAACCTGCAAACTGTGCAGGATTCTGGCCCACCGGGACCGGGACTGCAGGGGGAGGGGTTCTGCCTCTGGGGGTGGCGGCGTGTGTCCCCCTGGCCAGATGCTTGGCCCTTACCCCTGAAGACTGTAGGGGGGGGCTCTGCTCTGACTGCAAGCTTCCCTCACTTCAATATGAATCTTAGAAGGGTAAGACGAGAAAACTGATAAATTCATATGTACTGATATTTGTAAGAAATGCAAATCAAAATGTCACAAATAAGTCATCATTCTTTTTTACTAGCCCAATGCAATGAGGTCTGCTTTAACACGACTACAGACATATAAACAACTACAAATATTTAAGATGTAGTCAACTCATTGAAAGAGGAGTGCTTGAGTGCATGAGACAGATCTAAAAGCCCTGCTAACAGCCCCAAGGACAACAGGGCAGTGTTGGGCGCAACAGGAAGCCGATGTTCAGGAGTGTTCCACCGATGAACACGCATGCTGAAGCCCTGCTCCCCGGAGAAACATGATGACATCTTGTTACACACATTAAAAACCAGGCAGAAGAAACACTGATGCAACTCCTTCCAAATTACAAAGGCCTTTTCAGTATTCCCATGATACAGAACTGGCAACAGAACACCGGAAAAATCAAGGCTGCAAACCTACAGCTCAAATGGAAAAAAAAAAATTTAAAGAAAAAGAATTAAGTTAATGGGATAAATATCCAAGCATTTCGGCACAAGGCAGAGAGCCAGCATCCAGCATAGCAGTTTGATTCCTGTTTTGTACAAATTTCAACGTGGGGGAAGGACAGAACCGCACAATTCTGATACAGTCAGTTCAAGCGCAGAATTCTAGAACCACAATATTGATACAAGGCCTTGGATACTCAAAAAAATAAATTCAGTAAACTTGCTCGTTTCTAAAATCAACCTCGGCATGCCGGTTCTGGAGTCCCACATCAAAAACTGAAGCAACTACAAGCAGTGAACCAGATGACGGATCCGGCGGTCAGAACAAACAGATCACGCTTTGTGGAGTTTTATTCAGTGTTGTGTGACTCCTAGGTGAAATGTCTTAAAACCAACGCAGCCTTGTTTCCCGCCACAGCTGTACAAAGGAAGTGCTGGTCTGGCTGGAGCGATTACAGCCCGACTGAAGGAGGAAGCCGTACGGCAATAATATACCCAGGAGCAGCTTTCCAGTGATCAAATCTATCCAGCAACCATGTTTACTGGACAGTAACAATAATGCATTTAAACCACTGCTGCTCTGACACACGCGCACACACACACCTCAGTAAATAAAGTCCCTCAGCATTATACAGGTTTACACCTTGCTTTGCCAGATATAATTTCGAGAAAAAAAAGAAGAAAAAAAATCATACAATACTGAGAAAAGACTAACAGACTCTTCACTAAAATAGCAGGTACAGTATCTGGCAAATTTGTCTTCTGTGTGTGCTGAACAGACTTCAGCAGATGGATTCAGTTCTGATTTTGCCACCCTGACGTTGAAGATTGTCTGGCTGCTTACCTTCCTCAGTGTGGGAGTGTTAAAAACAGGGAGGTAAGTCAGTGGAGCTGGGGTGGCTGGAGAGCAGGTCTCGTGGGTATTGCACTTTGGAAGGAGGACAGGCTGCACATGTTTGGAGCCAAGAGGTCCTCTCAACCCTGTGGGAGGGGGGGCCAGGAGCAAGCAGGCAGGCGGGCAGGAAGTGCAGCCATGAGCCCTCATTTGCCCTGGAAATTGCTAAGCTCCATATCGTCCTTACGGCGGCGCTGCTGAGCAAAGAGAGAGCTGAAGGGGTACAGCTTAGCCTTGGCCGGGTACCGCTGCCCGGAGATGTCCACCTGGTAGTCGCCGCGGTTGATGAAGTCGGGGGTGACGACGGCGGGGGCGCCGGGGGGCGGGGACACGAAGCCCAGGCAGACGTGGCGCTCCAGCGTGTAGCTGTAGGCGCTGCTGGTGGTGACGCCGGCCAGCTCCCCGCTGCGGTAGATGGGCTCGCCCCACCAGGGCCACAGGTCCAGCTCGCAGTCGTGATCCTCCAACACCAGCATGATGAAGCGGCGTGACACGCCCTCCTGACGCTGCCGCAGCAGGGCGTCCCGGCCCAGGAAGTCCGTGTCCTGGGACGGGAAAGGGGAGCAGGAAAGGTGGCAGACGGCCGGCTGCCCGAGGAGGGCGTGCGGAAGGGAGCAGGGGCAACACTCACCTTGTCGAACTTGACCCTGAACTCGCGGCCACACTCCAGGGGGGTGGTGAACGTGTCCAGGTCCTGTCCCCAGAAGGCGAAGAACTTCTCGATGCGCAGGCTGCGTAGGGCGTAGTAGCCGGCGTTGCGGATGCCGTATTTCTGGCCCACGGACATCACCTCGTTGTAGACATGGAGCGCGTACTGCGGCAGGTAAGGTATAGTCATACACCGGGAACGCCAAAATGCTACGGCGAAGTGAGGCAGAGCACCAACTGACATTGAGGATGTTTAGCAGGTGGAAGGAAGCCAAGCAGGAGACCTCACCTCAATGGGGATGTAGAGCATGAAGCCAGGCTCCCCCGTGTGGGTCATGCTCATGACCCGGATGCCGTTTGCATAGCCCACGCTCATTTCCTGTTGGAGCAGTGTTGTAAGACAAGAGTCTTTGGGTGTTCATCGGTATCAGCACATGACGTTCTTGTGCTCTCGCGTGCCCATTTGCCATCTACCATGGCTGAAGTACAGTACCTAGGGTGTTTCTGTAGGCACAGAAACTGCTGAGTATTGGTACTGGTCTTCGACAATGGATGATGATGTGAAAATGGGAACACGAGAACACAAGTACGGCCAATTACGCATACTGCGAAATACCCCAATGCTCAAGAACAGAAGTACGGAGGACAGCAAAAATCCCAAATGTTCTCTTGCCCCGCCCCAAAGATGCATAGGTTGAAATCTCGCCCACGAGATCAATCCCATGATTCACTGGGTCCCAGTTTCGTTCTTGAGAGGCAGGTTAGCAAGTACGCTCTCGCCAAGACCCAGAGTATGACTCTTTGCGTTCTTGGCGTACCACCCCACCAGAAACTGAAAAGCCGTACCATGATTGCTCTCCAGACAGTACGCACATCAAAGAGGAGAAGGAAGAAGCAGCCATACCTTACAGAAGAGAGAGGGGAAGTGCTCCGGGGTCATTGAGACGTACGACAGCTCTGAGAGCACGTCCATCGCTCGCGGCCCAATGAGATTCAGAGCTGTGACAGTCAAACGACAGAAGTCAGCGATTCTGCTGAGGTTAGGAAGCGGGGGGGTCAAACGTCACCAGTTCAGCCAACGATCACCTGTGTACTTCCAGCTGACATCCTCTAGGTGGAGTTGCGGCTCACTCGGCATGTGTTTCTTTATCCAAGCCCAGCAGCGTACCTGCTGGTCTGTGGGAGAGATGATGAAGAAGCTGGGGAAGAGGACAGTCAGTGTAAAGGTCACTTCAGGCGATCATTTTTAGCCCGGAGTCCCCCACAGCCCCGCCCCCTTCCGCTGACCTGTTCTTGCTGATGCGCACCACGCTGCAGTCGTTCTCGTAGCCGCCGCGCTCGTTGAGCATGCCTGTGTGCACGATGTGGCCCACTGGCACGTCCAGGTCGTTGGCGCACAGATGTTGCAGCAGCTCCAGGGCCTGGTCCCCAGTAGACTGAGAGGACCATCCACATCAGGTGTCAAACACATCAAAGTCCATCCCAAACATATCCATTATAACAACAATACTTCTTCAACTAATTCTCAGGGCACGCAACAGTACCAGAGATTCTGTAAAAATCAGCAAATTTAACAGATCCACGTTACCCAGGTGCCCTTCCTCTTTTATACTGCTGGCCTCAACATGTACTCATCTTAATACTGCCCCCTGGTGGACACTCACACTGAGTTCAAACTTTGTGAAGGAGGACATGTCGATCACACACACGGCCTCCTTACAGCACTTGACTTCTGCGCCCACGATGTCAAACCAGTCTGGCTTGTAGAATGTTTTGCTCTGGTCCAGAGCCAAAAGGTCTACAAAAAGGTAAGAGCCATCACATCAGGGAATGACCCACAACGTTATTTGATTAGTCTAATGATGGTGTGATGCAAAAAGGCTAGGCAGGAATACCAAGCGAAGGCCGTTTTGTGACAGTGCTCTGGTAGCCGGTCCTCACCCACCTTTCCCAGCTGGAACAAAGTACTTGGCTCTCTCAAAGCCGTGCTTCTCCATCCAGCGAGCGCCCTGCGCATCCAGGCGGTCATACAGGGGGCTCGTCCGGAGCTGCCGGCCTGTCTGGAAGTCCCAGCGCGGAACCTTCAGCTCGTACAGCAGGGCTGTGAGACAGGCAGGCGGACAGACACAAGCACACACTCACCAACGACTCAATATCTAGTTCTGCTAAAAATCAGTTCTGACCTGCCAAGCAGCTTTTAGATGCGATGCACTTTGGCAGTTGACATATTACACCATCGGAAGAACTAATTAGTAAATACCTAATGAGATTAAATGATACAAAACAGTGCTGGGCACTGCGCCACCGTGCTGCACCATGTATGATTGTGTGTGTAACTAATAAATTTAATAATAACCATTTTGGAATTATCACAGATACACAATGACTAAGACACAGTTGGGCTTATTCATGATTTAAATATTTCATATCAATCAATTGTGAAACCACTAATTCAATACAGGATTGGGGGGGTGGGGGGTGTGGGGGTGGGGAGGGAGTGGTGAATCAGATTTGGTGCAGCTGGTAACTGGCAAAAACCAGTTACAAACTTGACCGGAAATAACACCAAAGTAAACATGCAACTAAGCACTAGCATCATCTTGACCGACCAATGGAGATGAATTCTAACCTACAGCCAGCAAAACCATAAGATAAAAGGCTGGGGAACCCTGGATGGGATACCAATCCACCAAGAATTGCATTCAATGAAATCCAGGTATACTGAGGTACCCCGTCCACAAGAGGCTGGTCTTCACAACACAGATCTAGGGCCTGTATCACAAAGAAGGATTTCTTGCAGAGTCGGATAGTCTGCTGGATTTAAGGTACCCCAATTTAAATGGACTATCTTTGCTCACTTACATTTAGCACAGACTGCCTTAAATGCTTAGTTTTTCAGCTAAGTAAGAAATCTAGCTTTGGGATACAGGCCCCTGTTTAAGCCAACCAAGCCTAATCAACCAATAAACTAGAAGAACACTAGAAGAATAATTCCATAGGGTAAGTACCATAAGCATTTAATTTAGAATGAGGAACTACAGACAGTGGACAAAATAAGAGCACATGAAAAAGGACTTTAGCTTAGAAGTAAATAAACTGCTATGACAAAGACAGCAGAAAGGTGAGTCATGACACTGAGTGCCAAATACGAGTGTGTGTCAGCTATAAACAGGGCCTGGCAATTAGCCTTTCCATGTTTGGAATTTTGTCAGCCACACCAATATTAAACCTTTTACCTTCCGATTTTATAAACAGTGTTATTCATACACAGACTTTATTGGTGTATAAATACATCCCGTCTTACTCACGGAAAGGGAAAGCAAAATAGGGAAATTATGGATCGAAAGCTATTCAAGTTCGCTTTGGCCAATAATGATATTTCTATTGTTTTCACTGGCAAACAGCAGCAGTGGCAGGCAGCAGGTTGGAGGGTGGCGGGCCGGCGGGATGGGGGTCGGGGGGGCGCGGCGGGGCTACTCACGCATGACCTCCATGACGCGGTGCCTCAGGAAGGTGCGGCTGCTCTGTAGGCTGCCAAAGCGCGTGATGTCCAGGGGCCACACGTTGGCCGTGGGGTAACCATAGGTCATCCATTCAGCCAGGTACCTGAGAGCAAACGGATTCATCACACAAAGCTTCCCATACAATACACCAAACAGGTAAGAGGGAGGAGGTATAGGGGCTACTGTATGTACATGCAATTAAGGGAGTGTTTCCCAATCCGGTCCCCGGGGCCCCACAGCCAGCCCATGTTTCTGCACCCTCCCAGGTCCCTACTCGAGCAGAGAGGGAGCAAAAATGTGGACTGTCTATGGGTCCCCAAGGACTGGACTGGGAAACGTTGGTTTAGGGGCTCGGCTGAGGGGGTTTATCCTGTACGATAGTTGAACAAGTGAGGCATACTTTGGATGCAAAAGAGTAAATACTATCAAGCAATGTTTCTGCTAACAAATACCTTTCCAGACTTCAGTGTCAAGACAAATTTATAT
Organism: Petrocephalus schoutedeni; assembly: GCA_026780765.1. Taxonomy (NCBI): domain Eukaryota; kingdom Metazoa; phylum Chordata; class Actinopteri; order Osteoglossiformes; family Mormyridae; genus Petrocephalus; species Petrocephalus schoutedeni. The sequence continues at coordinate 9,755,636 of JAODKL010000009.1, forward strand.
AGCACAGTAGAGTCAAATTTGAATGACGCACACTGCTAGCAAGGTTTCCACCCGGAAACACTATTAACCTGCAGAATAAAAGACAGCCAGCTCACCTGCCTGCACCACCAGCAAAGGACAGCCCAGACGAATTCATGCCAGCTAGCACAAAGTAGCCATGCACGCCCGGGGTCTCCCCCATCAGGCAGCGCATGTCCGGGGTGAACGACTCGGGACAGTTGACCAGCTGGTGGATCTCACACGCGTCCAGGCTGGGCATGCGACGTAGAAGAGCACCCAGCATAGGTTCTGTAGGCACAGAGAGGAACATTATCCAAGAAGCCAAGTCTGTGGCCAGGTGGCTCTCTCTAATCCCAGGGAGAGAGACCAGTGCAGCCCTAACCAATTTTAACTTCGTATGTGGGAATCACATGACTCCCTGTTGGTGTAAATCACATGGCATTTCCATGTAGAATTTGGCCTTTCACCTGAAACCACAATGTGGTACCAATGGGCAAAGCCCTCCTTGCTTTCCACCAAACCTTCCGGCCAGATCCTATTCCGGCCAGACGGCAGCGGCACAGTGACAGTCAAGTGGCTGGGAGCAGAAAGGGCATGTCATGAGGCCTGCTCGCTCCGTGACCCAGTTGGCCACAGGGTCACCTTAGTCCCACATGCCAGGTCTGAAGGACACGAGCTCAGCAAGGCATGGGGCGAAGTGAGCAGCAATGAGGCACGAGTGCTGAATAACCTCCCCTGCCCACACCACAAACAGCAAGCCAGGCCCCCGCTGTGCTTGTGTTTATTTTGAGCACTGCATGTTCCTTCAGGAAGTCAGCAAGCCGCAGGCTGTCACATTGCACAAGCACCTCACGGGTGTCAAAGTTCAGCCTGAACAGGCTTTTATTTCACCAAGAATTCTTACAATCATATTATCATATATATTATTCTCTGAACACTACTAGCTCACAGTCATGAGTTACATAGCAGAGGTTAAAGTTAAATTCATAACAAAGATTAGAGTCCTACACCAGGACAGTGCCAGGGAATTTGTTTTGAAGACTGCACTGACACTCCTGGTACTGGTACAGTTACTCCTGGTACCTGATACTGACACCAATCCCAGATTCCACCACTGTATCTTTTATACCTGTATATGGGGAGTGTCATCAACCAGTGATGTTATTTGATCTCGAAATCTTATTTAATGACAAGTCAGAAGGAAGCATGCCAGTAAGAATTTCATTCTACCATCTACATGAGACAATAAGAGCACAGTACCGACTCCCCAAACCCCTTCACTTACACAGTTGGCTTCCTTACCAAAATGGTCCCAGTCCTCCTGCATGTTCTGGATCTCCAGCTGGTTCCTGCCCTCAGTGAAGATGGGTTTCGGATTCTTCTCAAAGCCACCCGACAGGACGCCCCCCTGCCAGGCACGTACGTACATCCTTCCGTCCATGTCCATCACCACTGAAGGCGGATTCAGTGCGTCAACACTGCATTTCAATGCACGCACTGCATTTAGGAAGCTCCAGTGTGAGATACGCCAAGGTGGCCTCTCACCTGGAGTGCTGGGCTGCAGGGGCGGCTGCAGGGGTTTGGTGAGGAGGTAGAAGTGCTCACAGCCATGGAGGGGCACCGACACCTTCACCTCACTAGCTTGGCCCAGCTCGTACGCCCACTGGCAACACAGCACACAATATACAACATGCCTGGATTATGGCTGTCCCAGACCACTCACTCAAATGGCAACACTATTACTCCCAAACTAGAAAACAGACACCTAGTCTGATGTGGTCATTGTCAAGCTCTTGAATCTAGGGTGACCAGATAATCCATGCCAAGGAGGACACTGAGCTAGGACAGGATTGTAAACTATCATTTCAGCTAATGTACCACTAATGTTAATGTGAAACAGCAGGATGATTCGTTCAATCAAAAAAACAAACTAGTCAGCGTGCAAGAAGAACTGAACTATTTAGCAGAGCACAGTAATTTGTAAATCAAACTTTGATCCTTACTTTGATACATGAGTCGCAGCAAATAAAGGCATTAGGCTAATAATAATGATGACATTTTGCACAAGCTAACCTGTCCTGCACAGTTCACAAAGTACTCGCACTCGATGGGCCCTCGGTCAGTCTCTACACCAGTCACGTGTCCTCTCTCCACCATCACGTGGTTCACGCTCGTTCGCTCATGGATCATGACCCCTGGAGGAGCAATTTGGCGGGGAGAGTGTTTCGTCAGGGCCAGCGGGGTACACCAAAATTGGTCCCACAATCACACACAATCAACTCACCGTGGCTGGCCGCAGCCACCGCCAGGGCATGACTAACATCGGGGGGGGACACCACAGCATCCCCCGGCAGGTGCAGCGCCCCCACCAGGTCATGGATGTTCACTAGCGGGTGCAGCTGTGCCACATCTTTGGGCTTGATGACATTACAGTTGATCCCTATCACTCTATTCACAAGCAAATTTACTTAAGTCAGTTGGTTCATTAATAACATACTAATATATTACAGAAACTTTAAACCAGGGGTCTCCAACTCCCACTCCTGGGATTTTCCTGAGAATATGTGTGGCTGATTAGAAGCCAGGTAGGACAGAAAACCCCCTGGGTAGTAGCTCACCAGGACCACAGTTGGAGGCCCCTACTTTAAACCTTTGATCAGTGACTTAATATTAAAATCTAACGATTTTTAAGTACATCTTAAAGTACATGGCATTAGCTTCCAAAAGCAGGTGCATGGTGACTGGCCAAACTCACTTGAGGCGGGAGGCGAGACGCTTTAAGGACAAAAAGCGGTCCTGGTTCTGGGCCAGGCATAGAGAGCCAGTCCGCATGTAACCTAGGAGACGCAGCAATCTTAGGTCAATGAGGCCGACTGTGCCCCGCCTTTTCTTTTTGATATGCAGTTTGTACTTCATGCATTCAGACACACAAGTCACTAAAGCCAGAAAACAATTTAATTACAAATAAACTTGATGGATGGGGGCAGAGAGCTGCCACAACTGTCACACAAGACAAACAGGCAAGGTTCTGACACACTGAAAAGTTCAGTGTCACACAGACTGAACCTTCTATACAGCTGAAGGGCATTTCTTATAATAAACAGAGAGGCACATGCCACAATGTAAATGTTACCAGTTTTCACGCCGGTTTCCTCCTCTAGACGCTCATAGAGCGTGTTCGAGTAGTCGGCCATCTTGCTCTCGATGGAGACGGGCTTGGCAGCACTGACGATGCCAGCACAGAGGCGAGTGGTACCAGCCCCAAGCCTGCCACAGACAGAGCCCACCCCCGTCATTGACAGATGGACATGCAAGTGTCCGCCAACACCAATCTTACTTTTCACTGAGGCAGACCAAGTCACTTCATCATGAAAGGCAAGATCTGACTTGTCCATAATATCTACTCAACTTCGTTCTTCTCCAGATATGAGACATATAGCTCTGTGTCTGGTGGAGCATTAGGCCTTTCAAGGTTCAAGATTCAAGAAATTTATTGTCATGTGTGCGCCATTAAATTCTGATTTTGTACTGCTTGATTCTTGAATAAGCATGATCCATCTAAAATGTCCAAAGGCAACACAGTCATCTTACCTTCCCTGTTCGAGCAAGACCACCTCTGTCCACCCGAGTTTGGCGAGGTGGTAAGCCACAGAAGTGCCTACGATTCCGCCCCCACAAATCACCACACGGGCCTGGCTTGGCAAAGGCATGGAGGTCCCCTCCACCCCAGCCGCCAGGCTCCTGTGAGAGCAGCAAAGGCCACGCTGGGCCACTTCAGCCACTCCATGCCTCACGTCGAGCAGCAGGCGAGGAAAGAGGGCAGGGGCCAGGGCCCGGGTGCTGCGCATTCTGACACCTGTGTAAAATACAGACCACCATTCACACAAGACTGACATCCAAACATGTCTGCCTTAAAAGGTTCATATTCTACCGACAGTTTGGCTTAAAGTGCTTAAAAATCATTTAAAAAGTCACACTGGCTAACAGACACTCAACATGAAGTTATATCCAGGTCAAAACAGAGCTTGCATAGAGAAGGTAGTAAGATGTACTTTTAGGAGACAGTGTAGATAAAGACAGTTGGTCTACTTAGATAAGCCATAATTAACAGTTTAGATAACAGAAGTGATATAATGAATGATCAAACGTGGGTGGGGACAAGATGTCATTAGTTTTATTTTAACCTACACCGAGATGACAACTGTCACTTGCATAAAAGCCCGATTCAACTAATCAGATATGATACAAACATCCAATCTCTTTAATAACAAACAGTAAGCAGTTCACATAACGGAAACATGTTTTGTAATCCTTCTAAGAGATTCAATAACGCGACTGGAAATCGTTCACACTTTGCCCACCCTAAAGTCAAGATCGCAAACGGTCTTACGAAGCGATTATTCCGCCAAATCCGCTGGCCTCAATTTCCCTAAAATCCTGCTTGACTTATCCAAACCCCTCCGCGGCCTTACATGCTCTTTACATACACTAAAGAGACAGCCCAATCCAAGCAACACTTCACATATGGATAAAAAGCAGAGGACGACGCTACTCACTCCTTCGGCCTAGCAGCGGACTAAAATCCCCGGCTTTGAGTATTACCCTGACGCCCGGGAGACGCCGGGTCTTCACCGCTAACAAACGACGTCTTCACCCGAGCCCCGCACGCTCGTTACGCACGAAAACGCTTGCGTCTGACTTTAGGACTACATTTTGACGTCGACGATACTCCATTTAAGGAAAAAGAAATTCCCGCCTATCATCCAATGAGAAACGGCGCTCCTCTCGCACGCCCTCTGCGACGGCGATGTCAACGTGTCATGTGTGTCTGCGACTGTTTTCCTCTCTTGAACCGTACGTGGTCGTTGTTTGGTTATAAATGACAGTGCATATAAATGAAATCGATTATTAATTTTTGCATTTTATTTTTCTTTGTTTTTATGGAACACGGGGTGACAGCAGAAAAATTCTCTGATGTGACCAAATATATACAGGTGGAACACCACACAGCTGTAACTGGGAACGTACTTCCGCATAACATCCGACCGCATATACGTCCGTAGTCCCATAAAGTTAGAATACAGTTGAGAATCCTGATCGGCTAACGGGACACAGCATACATAAGCGACTGCGCCGCCAGGCGTATAATGGTACAGTACGGATGCAGAGGACCTGGAGGAAACCCCACAATGATACAGGGAGAACATGGAAGCTCCCCCACACATGGAGCCAGGGTGGAGACTCAAAGTGCAGTCCTATATGTGTGTGGCAACAGTGCTAACCACTCCACCACCATGTTTTTCAGTACTTATGTTAATAATACGGTATTATATACTACGTTATTTATGACATACACTTTTTAGAAAGTTGGGTTTGACAGTCCTTGACATTGTCTAATTAGGGATAGAGTGTTGCTCAGGGGCCCAGCTATGAAATTATTCAGCTGACCCTGGGAGATCTAAACACAGGCACAGCATCCTAACCATTGTTGGGGAGTAACAAGTTACATGCAACGGCGTTACGTAATTTAATTACAAAAAATGTAATTGTAATCCGTTACAGTTACTAGAGGAAAAAAATACAAGCTGTAATTAAATTACAGTTACTTATGGAAATGCTCATAATTACAATTTTAGTCACATCTTAATATTGCATGCAAAACCTTGCCGATATGTTTAATAATAGTACTTTTATTGCTTTGCATGTTTTTCTTATGCAAAGCACCCCCCTTTGCTATTTCCCTCCACTGCCGAAAGTTTGATACTATTCTGATGCAGATCTGATCGGTTAGTCTACATTTGCAGCGTCATTTCTGCTAATTAACTTGCCTGAGCGGTCTGAGTTTCTGTAGCAGGCAATGTCAGACAATACTTCCATTGCTGGAATTATAAAAAGAAAAAAAAAATCCGATACGTTTCAGAAAATTTCACAAATTTAACTATGCAATGTAATGCTTATTTGCCTACTGTCAAGATGTAGACGACATTGAAACAATCTATGTTCAACCTAAGGAAACATCGAGAGGTAAGCGCAGCTTACTGTAACTGCAAACAGTCATATTAAACAAAGCAGGGAAGACATATGCCTATCTTCAGCGAGCCCTACACCATGCTTCTAAAGTGGCATGCCCGGTACGCACTGTGTGATTTCAGCGTGCAATACTGTGCACACTGTACAATACGAATCTATCAATTTTGGCTACGGCAGGTATGCAGACTGTACGACGACGACACCAACTCAGTTGTAAGGTACGACGCATAGGGAAACAAAGCAGAATGTAGACACTGACAGCATGCGTAAACTCCACAGTGAATCTGATCTCGTTGACAGAAAGTGTGCCGTCCTCCTTCTATATGATAAGGATATTATACTAAATATAGGTTAATATATTACCTTTATTAAATTGATCAATTATAATGATGTTAATTCATGTATTGAAAGGAGTAGTCAGTGTTTAGTACTGCTATAAAGTAAACACTGCCAGGTTACAAGATTTCAAAATGATTAAGGGTTAAGAATATTCATTCATAATTAGAAAAGTAATCAAATGTAATTAGTTACATTACTTTTATATAGTAATTAAAATAGTTACATTGCTATTATATTTTAACTAGGGTAACTATTCATCCATCCATTTTCTGAAACTGCTCGTCCTATTCAGGGACATGGTGGCCAGGAGTCTATATGTCCTGGAGGCTACTGACACCTCACTGGGTCATGCCATAAAAACGTAATGTCACATCACCTGGTTGGTGGAAATTGTGCTTGATACAATTCTGTTGTTCCTCCTTACATAGTACAATAGCACACATTGAGAGGGACATGCAACATATATTAAGTGGACAAGGTGACATTCTGCAAGTACTGCTTAGGCTATCAGTCAACAGTCTGGGCACACCTGCTTTTGTTTTTATTTTACTTGTTATTTACATGTGTTAGTAAAAGGCTTTGAGGCAATGAAATAACACGTTAAATATTTCAACACCCGATAGCACAACATTTTCTCAAATTTTAGACTCTCAAAATGCCCCCCTTTTCCTTCAATGATAGGATTGCAGAGTCTGACCTCAGAATTCAAAATGGCTGTACCCTTCATTAACAGAACTGAAAGCTGTAGTCATATACTGTTTATTAGCATTTATGTGTTGTGTATCGTTAGATCAGTCACACACACAGTACTGTCCAAGGTATCCGCGGACATGTTGCTACAGTGTTTGTATTCACAAAATACCATGTAATGCATTGTTAACAACTGATATTGCTAACAAAGAACTAGGCAAAAACTGGGGCCTGTTTCAGAAAGCAGGATTTCTTGCTTAGCTGGATGACTTTTGATCAGTACTGCATATGGGTGGGGACATAGGAATTCATATACAGTATACATAAATATGAATGAACACACGCTGGCTGTGCACAAAAAAAGGTGAGTGGGAATGCTGCACGTACAGGCAGAAATATTAATAAGCAAAAATTGCTGGATAAGAGAACGTACTGCTGAGTGTTGGGGGTGACGTAATTGTGCAAAGACAGGCAAGGAGATGTAGCAATATATTAATTGTTAAATGTGCTGCAGGTGTACTTGAACGGGGAGGTTTTTGTCAGCATGGATCAGAGTCGTCTGCCAAAGGAAAGCAGGTCCTGCCAAGTTGGGAGGCTCCCAAGATCATCTTGTTGGCACATCTAGCGATGCAGTGGGTGGAACCGAAGAAAGTGAAGCCATTGCCAGTAATCTGTTTTGGAGGATTGGAAAGAATGCTCTCTAATCCTTACCTAGTCTGGTTGTCCGCACTACCATACCAGACCAGAAGAGGTTAGCATGCTTCAGTTTATGGTTGTGTAGAATTTCCATGAATACCTTTAACTGTCTTAGGAATTTGTCTGTCTTACTTTCCTGATGTATGTTGCTGTGTCATTTAAGAGGGCGGTAAAATATATTTTCACAGGCGTTTTGTAATGGCTATTTGTTAGCCAATGATGTAGAGGAAGTGTTACACCTCAGAAGTGTAACAACATACAGCTCCAGAAAAAATTAAGAGACCACAGCACAATTTTTTGTTTCACTAATTTCTCAATTTATGGTTATGCATCTGTGTAAAATATAAATAGTTTTTTTGCAAACTGCAGCCTGGTTCTTCTCTGTTTCTCTAATGAAGGGCTTCTTCCTTGCTTTATGGAAGTTCAGTTCTGCTTCTAGGAGCCTGATACTAACTATCCTAGCAGTGCACTTCACACCACTTAATGTTTCCCATTCCTTATGAAAGTCATGTCATTCTCCCATTCATGAGGCACTGCTGGATAAGTTGCTGGTCATCTCTGGCATTAGAAAGCTGCTTCCGCCCATTACCTGGCAGGTTTCTGGTCATTCCCAGTGTGTCCTGCTTCACATTGTTCTTGCGTAAGCTACTGCTGTCTTAGACACATTGAACCTGGAAGCAACCTGCCGCTCAGTGTAGCCTTCTGCCAGCAGAACCAGGATTAAACCAGGATTTAAAAATGCAGATTTTTGTTTTAAATTGGTCTATTATCTCAGAGGTTGTTTGCCCTGGGACTTTTCAGAATAAGGATTTGAAGCACAGTTGGAGTTTGCATAGGTTGAGATAGGTGTTGAACAAAAATATTGGGGCAGCCGGCCATTACACCTACAGGAACTTTTATGGCATCCCATTCTAAATCCATAGCCACCAATATGGGGTTGGTCCCCCATTTACAGCTATAACAGCTTCAACTCTTCCAGGAAAGCTTGCCACAAGATTTTGAAGTGTGTCTGTGGGAATTTTTGCCCATTCATCCAGAAGAGCATTTGTGAGGTCAGGCACTGACTGGCTTGTAATCTCTGTTTTAGTTCATCCCAAAGGTGTTCGATGGGGTTGAGGTCAGGGCTCTGTGTGGGCCAATCAAGTTCTTCCACACCAAATTCATTGAACCATGTCATTATGGACCTAGCACTGTGCACTGGGGCACAGTCATGCTGGAACAGAAAAGGGCCTTCCCCAAACTGTTCCCATGAAGTTAGAAGCATTGAAGTGCAGTTTTGCTATGCATATGCAAAATCGGACGTCATAAGTTCCTGTGAGCATGATAGCCAGGTTTCCCAATAATTTTGTCCATATAGTTCCCCAAAGAGATCCTGGAGCGACGCAAAGTTCTGTTCCCAATCCGGCGCAGCTCCATTCAGAAGGGCTCCCGAGCTGTGATCGCCGTGGACCGGCTCTACGTGGATGGGCAGCTCTACCGCGACCCTAACATCACTCCCTGGTTATATTAACGGCATTCCAGATAAGACCCCCTTATATTTTTCTTCTTTTCCTTAATCCTCTTCCATTAACATCAATCTACCTTATACATGTTAACTCGCTAATTTAATGTTATGTCATGACACTACCGTCAGTCTCCGTAGCACTACAGTGCTGACAATGTTTTCGTCTCTCTGTCTTTCACCTACACCCTTACCCGCCTGCCCCTTTGTATGTCTTTTTCACTTCTCCCTGCTTTCACTGCACCGATCACCTGCTTTGAACTCCTACTCAGTCACTCACAACACCCTCGATCTGTACACATCTGCACGGCACGACCATGTTTATATGTACTC
>JAODKL010000009.1:9777244-9802851 GCA_026780765.1 Petrocephalus schoutedeni
CCCCCCCCCCCCCCCCCCCCCCCACACACACACACACACACACATACACATACACATACACATACACATACACATACACACTAACCCAAAACAAGACCAGAACGCCATTGATTTCTGGAACGTCTGGAACATATCTGCCAGGTTTCTTCATTTATACAGATCTGCTCTTCTGATCAGCTTGAGCCAATACTGGGCCACTATCGTGCTCCTTTCATTGAGCGACAGCCTATCACAGCACTCCGTCTAGCGACAGCCTATCACAGCACTCCGTCTAGCGACAGCTCTGCCCCAACATTTGTCAAAACTGTTGAACTGCTTATTCACACCTAAAAGAAGCTTCCTTGAAAGACCTGTTCCCTTCCTTAAAACCTCACCTAAAGCTTAGCATTAAAGTATGATGCTAATCAACTTCATCAGTCAGCCCTAAGATTAAAAACAGGGATAAACAATAAACACATCACAAGAGAGACTTCTGCAGACGAGGAGCTGAAGTTTGCACCGGAACGCCGTACCCAATAGATTGTGACTTGGCTGCCACTCCAACACCCGCCCTGGGGATCGCAGCAAAAGCTCTCAAACGCAGCCTTTGTTTATTGAGTATCTTAATTAAGCCACTGGTGTGTAATCGCATGCTGCTGTCTGAAGCTGCTTTTCCACTGGGCTTCTGCCTGCCAGCTGAACATCTGTCTATCGCGACTCCGCCCCCCCCACCCCATACCCAAAAACACATCTCCACACGTCACACTGAGATACTGAGGGTGAGATTCAAATGATTATAGTTAAATGTTAAACTGAAACCCAGCTGCTATCAAGCATAGTCCTCCCCATATTAATCTATGTTACGGTAACCACCACGAGCAGGCCTACTGGAGGTGACGGTGTACATGGCTACACGGCTACAGCAGCTGGCTGAAAAGCTGGCCAATCCGGGGGTGCCACCTCACCCGTCTGCCTTGCTCCTCCGTGCGGTACGCATGCCGGTACAGGCAGGAGAAGACTGCCCCCGGTGGCATGGCCTCGCTGGTCTCATTCCAGCCATGTGTGTGACACAGACGAGCGGCATCTCCCTGGCACTTCCGGTATAGGATGGGGTCCAGTCTGTGGCAGGGGTCACAAATACATTCCAGCTTCCAGTACAACCTTCTATTTAAAGCCCAAAACAGGCGTCACTGAGCTGTACTCGAATCAGAATCACGTGCTGAAGTCTGCAGAATTAAAATTAAGCTAAACAGATTCATCGTACAAGGAAGTTTGACTACCAGAGCCCTGGAAATAAAATACAGCACATTTAGCCGTCACTCGTCTTAATATTTGATTTCTCACGCAAATAATTAACTCAGTAAGGCAATATAAACCTGCTGTGTCACGGCAAACAAGCAGCGTCCCAGCCAGCCTGTGTGATCCGCTAATTACCGCAGAGCCAGGCTAAAATAAATCACCTTTTTAAATACAAACTATGAATTTTCATGAAAACAAGGGCAGGCTGACCTTCGAAAGCTAAATTCACAGACTAAAGGTAGCAGAGATGCTTTAAAAAAAAAAAAAAAAAAAAAAAAAAAAACTCACTTCCAGTCACGTGAGATGAAGTACTGGAGCTCCAACAGTCTGTGCTCACAGTCTTCCACCATCTTCTCGGTGTAGAGGTGCTCCATAAGACAAGAGAGAATCCTGTACACACACACACACACACACACAAAACCATCAGCAACTAAATGCTCCTTTTAGATTTTATAAGACATGTATCACATCTCCAGGGCGTCTACGTGATTTCCCCCCCCCCCCCCAGTGGTGCATTCTCTGCCAGAAAAAAAAAAAAACTACTACAACCAAGGCCTTCCGCCTTTTCATACACTTGAGTTTAATATTGCATGTTTTCCCCACACAAGTGCCTAAACAAGCCCGCTGTTGACATTTCGGTTCTCAGTTTGCATACACAGCAGTATGCCGGGGGGCAGCCACGCCACCCCAGACGGCCAGCTTCGACTTACAAGGTCGACCTCATTATATACAAGGTTGTCTACATGTCGGGTTGTAACTGGGGGCACGGAGCCCGACAGCAGGTGTGGAGACTCACATCGGGTCCCCGCTGCGGATGTGCTTGCAGGCTGTCTGGATGACAGACTCGCAGGCCTCATTCAAGGCCCTGTCGATGCGGTAATCTGCCCCCGGGTCCGCTTCCTGAATCAGGTTCTGCAGCTGGAGAGAAGCGGCGTTACGCCACAGTGTCACAACACGGCGGCCACTGCGACGCTGGCGGACAGGCGGCCTCGTCCGCACCTGCGCGGCACAGCCATTACCAGTCCACATCTGCGAGGCATGTCGCTAACCAGCGGTAAAAATCGGGAGACACGCGAGATAGCGCCGCTTCATTTACGCGTGCGACCGGCGACCACGAGGGCCAGCTGCCTGGGGGAAAGCCTAGACTTGTGGCTCAGGGATTGCGAAGTTGCCGGAGACTAACAAGGGGGGGGGGGGGGGGGGGGGGGGTTACTTACCGACCGCTGGCACATCTCATCCACGGCGCCCTTGTCCCCGCGGCCCACCCGCATCAGGCAGTGCAGGGTGCGCCCCTTGCGGTGCAGGCCGGAGCACTGCGTCTCGATCTCACTGCGGCAGTGGAGCACGATCTCGGGGCTCAGGGAGAAGTCCTCCATCAGCATGCGGCGGTAGTCCATCATCTCGCCCTGGCACTCGCCGCTGACGACTCGGCCTGTCGCGGAGCCACAGAGCAGAGAGGTGGGCTGGCTGCGCAGTGACCGCCTTCCGCCCACGGGCCGGGGGGGGCGCAGACTGACCTCTATGCACGGCGGACTCCAGGCACAGCAGCAGGTAGGAGAGGCGGGCCTCCCGGGCGCGCGGCAGGTTGCTGTCGGCGTTGCAGCGGTATTTCCGCAAGTCCGACTTGCAGGCCTTGGCCAGAGAGTAGCTGATCTTGTAGTCCTGGGCGATGAGCTTCTGCCTGGTGGTGAGAGCCTCCCGGCACTGCAGACGACAGGACAAGGATGGCTCAGTCACGGCCAAGTCCCTGCTTACAGCCAAGCACACAGACTCGGTGGGTGCATCTTTGTGGGGACTCTCCATTTGTGAGGGAAAAACCCTATTCCAAACTGACATCCTTAACCACTCACCAGCCCCAACCTTAACCATAAGTAACCAAACTAAGGAAGCAAGACATTTTTAGGTTCTGATCACAGTCACGGATCTATATAAAAGTTTCCCCGCGTGGGGATGATAGATTTAAAAAAATAAATAAATAAATAAAAAATCCCCACAAGGACAAAATGATGATGGTCTCCTCCTCAGTGTAATATATACACTTACATGACCACACACACACACACACACACACTAAGGCTCATAGGACAGCTTCCCATTTGCTCCCACAAATGGAAAACTACAGATGGAAAATGGTCTGTCCTCTGGAAGTACATGGAGGGCATGCCATTAAGGTCAAAAATGAGACAAGAGCAGCTGCTATTAAGTCTACGATGCATAGCCCCCCAGCCCCCCCCACCGACCCCCCCATGTGGCTGCATATGTACCTTCTCAGACATGGCCTCCTCAAACTTGTGGTTGAAGAGACATTTGTAGACCCTGCCTTCTCCAGCTTGGGTCTGCAAGGAAATGGGAAAGTGGGATGGATTAAAAACACAAAATCCAACTCAGCCTGAACACTCCAGAACACAGAAGACAACAAAAAGCCTCTCATTTCCCATTTCCAGGTACGAAGTACAAGCAGGAGGAGACCCGGCTCTGCGTCGACGCTCAGCTGCGTCTCCTCGTCTCTCTCAATGGGAACGTGGCGCTTTACAAGGGCCCGTGAGAGGGAGGGAGGCTGCTCTCGCTCACGGCGGCCTCGCCACGCCGCAGCTGCAGCACGGAGCCACACTGCGGGACACTGTTGCTTCCTTTCAGACGCGTTCACGTGAAAAAGGCATCCGTCGTGACTCACGCCAAAAGCGCACGAGGGAATCGGTCTCCCACAAAGTCATTTATCAATGAAGCGGGACAAAATCTAAGGTTCGACATCTTCAGAAGGTACTAGAGCAGCAGGTTGTGGCGCTTTCGGGTGACGTGGATGCCAGTACGCGTGTTGATCAGCAAATTTCTATGATCGCCTGACCTCTTATCTCCAGGTACATTCCCCAGAGACAAAGCACGGTACCTAACATCAGCCAAGAGAAGTCTGTAGGTTTCAGAAGAGCTAGGGAATCAGGAAGTTGGGCTACGGGTGTGGTCTCCTGTGATATCAGCCTTGCATGCAAACAGCAACTTTGCCCTGTAGTCATAAATCGATTAACAGGCTGGTGCCGGTGGGGGCATTTCCCCCAATCAGAAACAGACAGGGGCATTTCCGCCAATCAGAAACAGACAGGGGCATTTCCGCCAATCAGAAACAGAGAAAGGCCTGGCCATACGTTTTCACAGAAGCGCTCACGGTCGTCGCGGCAGGAGAAGTAGAGGTAGCGGTCCAGGTGGAAGTCGTCGGAGGAGAGCTCAGCCACGCGCAGGATGGCCTTCTTGCACTCGTCCTTGATGACGTGTGCCGGGCGGGGGTCCTCCGCCTCACCGACCAGGCCCTTCTCCAGGCATGCGATCACCTCTCCTTGCGAGTGGAGATCCTGATAAAAAGGGAAAAATTGGGCATCTAAATCAAAACTCAAACTCAGTTTGAAACAGTCCAGAAGAATCCAGTTTTCCGCTGGCACGCAGGAGCCGAGCCGTACAGCGAAGGAACTGCTTACAGCACGGCTCCGAGTCGCCCAGCTCTGCCGGGGCTGGAGAGTGACAGTGGTGTAAAACCGAAGACACGCTTATTTATTGCTCACACGGTTTACACTGCGCTAATTTGTACCACGTACTACGTGTTCCCATGATTTACTATGTGCTAATTTCTGCTAACAAGTGAGAATCACCGTCTTATGATAGCATCTCACATTAGTGGAATTAGCATTCGCTTGCGTAGATTTGCTTGACAAATCCATCCCATTCAGCTGTTCTTTAAGTAGGAGGCTGGACAGGTCTAGGTTCAGGACAGGAAAAACTTCCCTCAGACAGGAAATCAGCCACCACCGGCTCACATTGGACACGAAAGCTGAAGCTTAAACTTCTGGGAATAAGGCTAGGAAGGCCTCCAGGTCCTATGAACCCCCCCCCCCCCTCGACCAGGTAAACCAACAACAGGGATCACCCTACCCCAGGACTCCCAGACAGACCAAAACAGGAAGCAGTGATCACAAATACTTCCAGAGCACACTATACAATACAAAGGGAAGAGAGACCAACCAAACTCACAATGACTGCTTGGCAAACAGAATGTGTTCAACGAGTTACCCTAGCTAAACCTCTACCTAGTTCAAAGTCTGCCGGGTACAAAATTATAGCGCAACACTGCCGATTTTCACTTGTGATCCCCAAGGTATCATTACAATAGATGCTTGGTGAGGAATGTGCTCTAGCGGCTACCACACCCTGCGGCACAAAGCATACAGATTTCCCCCTTGGCGATGGACTACCCCAGACTGCTTTTTGGCGTCAGCAAGCAACAGGCGGCTGAAAATACAGCTAAAATCAGACACGAACATGGCCAGACCAATCAGAGGCTAGGGTCTGGTACGGCCCGCCAGCGGTAGCGAGCAGAAGAACGTGGGCCGGCCCCGCGGCCATTACCTTCTCGCCGGTGTTGATGCTGCCGCAGCGCAGAGTGTTGATGTCCTCCCGACACTTGTCCATAAAGCCGCAGATCAGCCGGTAGTCGCTGTAGATGATGCTGGTCATCTTGGTGATGTACTGGTGGCACTGATACTCGGTGATGTTGCTGCGGTGGTCAACCAGGCAGGACACCAGGTAGCCCTTCCCACGCGGCTCCTCCGCACATTCCTTGATCTGGGCCAGGTAGAGAGTACGGTCAACTGTGTAACAGCCGGAGCTAACCTCCACAGCAGCAGCAGATGCGAGAAATGGCACTCTGTGCAGGCAAAAAGTCCAGTGAAATACATTTCTAATAGCCCAAGCTTCTGATGCAGACCTCATGGCGGAGGAAGCCCGTCAGATCCGGGGGGGGGGGGCGTTTGGGTGTTGGAGGTCTTAATTCATCAGCCAACACCACGGCCTAAAGCCTGCTCATCCTCTGAGGGTTGGCTTTGGGGGTCATGTCCTACAAAGTAGCTAACAGGAGCAGGACCCTTGGGGCGGGGGTGGTGGGGGGAACTCACCTCAGGGATGGTGGTCTTACATACTTCCACAGCCACGGACTCGAACTTAGGGTCTGTTGTCAGGTTATACTTGTAGTTCCAGAGAAGCTGCAGAAATGGGAGAGGAGGGGGACGGTCTCAGTTTGCCAGAGCAATTAAAACCAGTGGCTAAGCAAAAGAAACAAAGCTAGTGCTTTAACTACAGGAGAAAAAACACTCAAGGGTGGACACCTAATTCTAGTAGGCCTTTCTGAATCCGTTATGGGCAAAACACTAAATCCTTGTCTCAACTTCCCCCTCTCAGCTTCACATCGCGGGGACTGCTCAGAGATGGTCTGACAAACGTAACCCATAGATCGATTAAAAAGGGTCTTGGGGGAGGTAGAGGTCTCCAAGTCACAAGGAACAACTGGTTCATCCCAGGGTTCAAACCTTGGCTCTCTACTTCATTTATACTCCCTGATTAGAGTGGCCCTAATCTCCCTTTTCCCTTCAGAGGACACAGTAGTCTGGCCTGAGATTCCTGAATGCCTCACTGACATCACAGCCTGAGTATGAGGAATGAGCTCCTACAACGAAATGTTCTGAAGTCCAAGGTTTTTGTCTTTCCTGCCAAATCTACCATCTACCAGGAAATCACTGTGCCGCCAGCATTGCCAACACTGCCTCTATCTGGGCCCATCAAAATCCTAGGGGCTGATGATATATGACCAGCTATCCTTTGATAAACACTGCAGCCATCTCCTGGTTAAGTGGATTTATCACCTTGGGAAGATCTCATCAGAATACGCAGCTCAGCTCTTAGCCCACGCACTCTCACGACAAGACAATTGTGACTTTACGGAGAGGGCTGCCAGGGCGTAGTATGAAAGCAATGCAGATGACTCAGAAGGGCAGCAGCGTGTCTGCTGATCAGTCGGCTGATTGGCTCTCACTAACCTACATTCCCTCTCGCCCTTTTCAGTGAGCAAGCCAACCCAGCAAACTGATCTCATCAACAGGTGAAAAATATTAAGCCATTGTGCTACTGGGTTGCATTTTATTATTGGTGCACTATATTCCAAGCAATGAATTAGGTTCCAAATTCTAAAAAAATTGGGTCAAGACTTAATGCCCAAGGAAAAAATGTGGGTCCTGAGGGTGAGCTATCCAAGAACCACTGCTCCACATTTGATACAACGGTTTGGCAGGGGGGTGATGCAGGGAATCAAACAAAAAACTGGTCTGCTGGGTGTCTTAGCTGCCAGTGTGCCGGGTCCAATCGTACGGCAGGGGCATTGGGGGGGGGGGGGGGGGCAGTACCACAGAAGGCAGCAAGGTCTCCAGGCAAATTACGCAGCTGTTACTCAGTGATCACCACCAGCGTGACCCTCCTCCGATCCCGTTTAAACCTGGCATTGCAGGTTCCTCAAGCAGCTGCTTCAGAGACTAGAATAATCCATGTTAAATTTATCCCGTAGTGGGGCATGGACTTCATCTCTCCATCTGCACAATCACTGCGCCGAGTCAGATAGCATATTTTTGAGCCAGTTTTGATGCGTCTAGTATAAGGTCATGCGTTTAGTAAAACAGAACAATTTCAGTAAATGGTCTGAGGCTGAGGAGAGATGGTCACTGCTGGTAGGAGAGCATCTGCAGCACATCTGCAGCTCTGTTTACACTGTGCCCACTCCTTCCAGTAGGAGGCAGTCCGCTGGGAGGCTGCCACTGCTAATGATAATCTAACCTGGTCTGCAGCCAGGATTACTTTGCTCAGAAGTGTCTGAATTTAGCCACTAGAGCTCCAGAGATTTTAGGGCTGGGGGAGGGGAGAGGCAGGGCAGGGCAGAGCATACTTACATGGTTGCAGGAAGAGCTGATCTCCGATTCCTGGAAAAGAAGGGAGAGGGAGAAAGTCAGGCAGAAAAAAAAAAAACCTGTCCTGGGTTTTGAGTTGCTCTGAAGGCAAACGGCACACATGATGCACACATGACGCACACGTGGGCAACCCAGAAACCAGCAAAGACGTAAAACGTGCTTGGATCACCCAGCGTGACACCAGAGGCAGGACTCCTGCGGGACTCATTCTGACTCTTTCGCAAGCAGGATTCGCCCAGTTTAGGGGTGAGAGAACCACAGTGGCCCCGGCCGTGTGACATGGTCCCCAGATCAGAGGGCAGACGGGTACGAGTGGCAGAGGAACAGACACCCCACATGAGAATATACAGCGACGCAGACAGTAGTGGGGCAGTACCCGGCTCCTCCCTCCCACCCACTACTCAATGTCATGGCCAAGGGGGGGGGGGGGGGGGGGGGGCGGGCAGTAATAGGAGACAGGAGGCTATTGACGTGGAGTGACTGTAAACCACACGATACTAGCCCCCACCCCTACACCCACACAGAGAAGGTCTCCAGGAAGATTACATCACTATACAATCACTATACAATAATTACACAAACGGCAAGATGAATCATAGTGGGCCGGTGATGACAGCACAGCACACAAGCAGAGGGGGAGAGCAGCTTCGACAGCCCACCAGGAAGAGCACTGGGAGGAACCCTCTACTCAAGAGTGCTGACAACTCAGACCCGGAGATCACCAGCACAGCCCATCCCCCAATGCAGCCAGTGCACTCACCCCCTGCCCAAGACACACACACCTGACACCATGCAATGCATACAGACTTCCGGCCAGGAAGCGGGAGCATCTTGGGAATGAGGTGGATCCTGTTAAGCCAGCTCTTCCTACAGACAGGCGTCTTGGAAAACAGACTCCCGGACAAAGACTGTGCTACATAAATACACAAAGAAAAAACCCACATGCACATAACGTAAAGGTAACAACGTAATTAGTTGGAAGGTGGTTCCTTGGGCCCGAATGGCACCTTTTTCCAGGCAAGTGCACGCACACCGAGCACCTCCCATCAAACAGGCCCGGGCGATGCGGCAATATATTGGCAAAAAATGATCAATAAATCTTGGCGATCATTTTCATATCAGACTGGCTACACTGCTTTTATATGACTAAATTGCACAATAGAATTCAAGTCATTGTTAATTCACAACTCGCGCGCGCACACGCACACACACACACACACACACACACACACACACACACACACACACACACACACACAGCTGAGTGACCGTTTCAGAAGATGGAAAAAAAAGTTCACAGTACTTCCAGTTTCAGTTGGCACAAGTTTTCGGCAGAGTTTGCACAGCACACACTGCAAAGGCTATCGCTTTCTCCATCGACAGTTTCCTGTGATGGGCCACACATTCCTCCATATCACCAAAGAGGGCAGCATGTGTGCGCTGACAATTCAACCAACCTTACTATGCATTTGTTGGACATCTTATAGCCTCTAATTAAGGAACAGACACCCTACGCCTGGTTGGAGCTGCATCCTTCGGTGACGTGACAAGCTTTTACACGGCTCAGCTGTGCTTCAGTCAGAAAGACGGCACCCGTCACGAGACCGGCTCGTCGGTCCAAATGGCCGTAAAAAAGGCAAACACGGCTTAAGGGTTTGGAGCAGGATATGCAAAACTTGAAGATCAACATTTCCCTGTTTTTCCGGATCCAGAGATCTCACGGGAGAGAGGACTAAGGAACTTTGCGAATCATTCCCATTACTCCTGCGTGTTCAGGACAGGCTTCAAAGTGGAAGTCTGGGGCAGCACTAATGGGAGAGGACAGAGCTGGGCACAGGCGTGGGGATCGACAGCTGGGACCACCGGCCTTAGGCAGACCAGCCATTCAGACAGAGGCGGAAACTCTCTCCCTCGCCCTCACAATATATGATATATATTTTCAGCATAGCTGCTAGCACACCTCGCCCCACACACAGACGCCGCCATACATGTCATCCTGACAGCTCTCTTTTTCTAAGCCAAGTGTTAATGTAACCCGAAATGCTAATTAATAATCTGCATTAAACATATAAAGTGGAGGCCCACTACTGGCGAGGCCGTCACATGACTACTTCGGAAGCCTGCTGAAGGCTTTCCAGCACCGTGGGTATTAAGAGCACGTGTTTGCATGGACAGACACCCCCCCGCCCCCCACTCTGCCGCTAGCTAGCCGCATTCATCAAAGCAACAAGCTAAAAATACAGCCGACTAGTTCAAGTTTAACTAAAAGGTCCATCCCAGATCACCCCTTCAGAGATGTGTGCAAGACTTGGGGGGGGGGGGGGGGGCAGCTTTGCCTAATCATTGTGTCAACGGCGGGCTGCAAATATCACCAACTCCCACAGGGGCGAGCCGGATCCCAGTTGCTGAAATGTCACCCAGTCGATCTTCTATCATGCAAATCACTCATTAGCCTTAGCGTCCATCTGCTCAGAAACCATGATGCGCTCTCCACGCGAAGCCCTCCGCCGAGAACAGGCCGTTTCCCGGTGGAGTGCCCACAGTCGAACCAAGGAACAGCCCCACCCACCACGACAAACCTGTCACCCAAAGCTGTGTTCCGAGTCAACTAGACCAAGCCCTGGAATGTTTGTAGTTCAGTTCAGGGGGAACCCCCCCACCCCCTCAAAGCACACAGTCATGCACCATCAGCAGGGGTAAACTATTTAAAATGGCCGTGTTACGGACTGGTGTAAAGTCTCCGGTCCAAAGTCTCTCACACCACATTTCACTTCAGATTCTTGAGCAAGGGCAGCACGTCAAGTTAATTAAGCCTCAGGACACATCCGTCAACACGCCTTGGCAGAAGGAGGAAACCTCCCCCGAGGGGTACAGAGAAGGGCCCTCCGTGTAACATCCCGGGCGCAGTGGGCCGGGGGCCACACCCACCGACGTGGCGACCAAAGGCACGGCCAGAAATAGCCGCTCCACTTTTAGAGGCCGCGGCCGGGGCCTGCCAGCAGTAACAGCTCTGAGAGAAGCTATAGTCCAGAGCAGGCTGCAGGGAGGCCTCAAGTAGAAAGAGAGAGAAAGAAAGAGAAAAAGAAAGGAGAAAAAAAAAACAAAAAAGAGGGAGCCACTCCCACATTAGGGAGCGAGTAGAAGTGAATTTATAAAAGTTATAAAAAAAAAAAAAAAAAACAGGCTTAACAGTAAATGTTAAATGTAAAGCCAGGAGAGGTGCAAGCATTCCACACTTCAGTCGTTAATTGAAAATTAAGGGGAGGGGGGGGGTCACCGCGGTGAATATCGCAACATAAAACAAAACAGGACTTGAAATGTCACCCAGAGTAAACTATAGCCAAACAACTTGTCATCTACCATTAGTCAGTTAACCTGGTGGTTACAACAGACGCAAAGCAGTGTCGACAAAATCACTTGTTTATACTCAGTATTGTCTCCAAGGAATCCAAAATATTTCCATACAGCAGAATGTCTTTTCGTGAGCGGTTCTCGCACGCTTTCCTCCTCCTCACTCGTTTTTGTTATATTTCGCACAAACATGCCACACTGTCTACGTGCGAGTGCAGCAGCGATGGAGATGACAGTGGCCGCCTCAGAGAGCACGTGCAGAGCTCATGCAAAAGCAGTGAGCTTTTGCTACATCCCATTTGCCTCAGAGGTCAGACTTGGGAACGACACCACGCCCGAGTTAACCATGTTCCGACAAGCTGAAAAGCACTGAAAAGCAATACCAGGGACCGGTTTCAAAGAGCAAGATTTCTTGCTTAGCCGGATTTAATATACCCCAGTTAAAATTCCTGTGGCAGGCTCTCTGACAGGCCTTTATCTAGGGCTGAACAATTTCTTGAATTCAAATCGAAATTGTAATTTTAAACAATGCAATTAGCAGATCGCAAAGGCAGCGATTTAAGATATGCATTATACAGCACGTCTGACCCAGGGTTTAAAACTGTCGTGAGAATAGGTTTTACAAATTCATGCCATCCTCCTTGTGTGACAGTCTCACCAAATCAGAAGTGCTGTACTCCCCACATGCCAATCATGCCCACCAATCAGAAGTTGCCCAAAGTGACTGCGTATACGGCCACAAACAAGAGACGTGAAACCCAAGGAAAACGTTACATTCATAGGGCAAAAAAATATTGAGCTGTAAGTGAATTACCTACCTATTTATTAGTCAGAGATTGTTTACAAAAAGGTCCTATTATTAGGGGTCCAAGCAGCGTTAGCCGCAAGATCCCTAATGTTTTCATTAGTGGAATTGTTTTATTTTACTTAATGGTAGCGGCTTTTGTGATAGTAGTTTTATGTGTTATTGGTCTCTTAATTTGTCCCTTGTGTACATGGGACTTTCTGGAAACTTCAGGTTTTTACTTAAAGGGTAAAAACGCAGTCGCATGGGTAAAAACGCCGTTTGCAAATCCCGGCACATAAAACGTAAAAATACAAATCACTTCATGTCTGGGTTGTTAGAGGATCGTTCTATGGTTTATTAGGTGTATGTTCTATCACTTTTGTTAGAATAAAAACATTTAGGATTCAATTCATACATTTCCATCCTTATCTACGGATTAATGTATAGCACTGTTCAGATTTCAAATGTACAGTTGTGCTCAATCAGTCTTTTTATACACATATAGTGAATGCTGACTTAAAAAAAATGCAAATCAGTCTGACATTGATATTGTGGCTGTTGAGCAGCCCTTCCTCACCACCACTGCTTATCGTTTCCATAATTTACCAAAACATTAACATGCAGCGCGCTCAGCTCACCGATATTAGCAAGCATGAGAATACGGGGAATTGACACAGATTACTAACTTTTGGGTGTCACAATAGGGCTCATTAATATTTTAGACATACTACTAAATTTGCATACTAAATAGTGGGCGTAAGCATCCGTCTGCTTAGCACCGAAAAGCCACCGTCTGGACAAGCGTTTATGGTGCATCACTAAAGCCCTGGTGGCGATGGGCATTATAAATTGCAATTGCATTGCGACGCAATATCGCGCAGCTCTACTTGCGACCTTATGATCAGGGGCAGAGGCCCAACCCCCCCACGGCACACACCAGCCTTTGGTCACATGAACCTTGTTTGCTCTCAGGGTAATGGCGGGAGAAAGAGGGCGGGGCCAGGACAGAGGGCGGGGCCAGGACAGAGAGGGCGGCCGCCTCCGACTCCCGCCCCACTCACATCTGCCTCCTGTGAGGCTCCATCAGCTGCGCACTCTTTTACCATTAAATACTGAGCGCACAGTAGAATGAAAGGTAGCAAACAAGCTACAGCAACTGTCACTATGGGCTGTAAAAAAACACACACATACGTCATTAAGCTGTAAATAGGCGCTACCTTTGGTCCCATCCGGGGAGGGAAGAGAATTTCCAGGTGTTTAACACAGTTACCCTGCACGGCCTTGAAGTACAGGTCTTCCCACAGCACTGCATGACCTTGTTATGTGCGCGTGTGTCGGGGGGTAATTATCAGCATTCACCACAGCAGCCCCCGCTTGGAAAAATGTTGGGTCTGGCAGGCCGATATCAACCAAAAAGAGAGGCCAACTGTCCAAACCAAGGAGGCAAACTCAGTTTCTGCCACCTCACTCAACCAGGCGCGTCAGGTGGACACCCCCGGTAACCCACGCAAGCACCAAACTGCGGCCAGTCTTACAAGGCACAGTGTCTAACGTACCACAGGCAGGAGCCGAGAAGGCGGGGGCAAAACGGGCGACACCGAGGGGGCCGTGGGGGTCCTTATAGAGACTGCGGTGATGCCGAAGAGCAGCGAATCAGTCGTGAAACAGGAACAGAACGGGGAAGAAAAAGCATCCAGCCAAAGTCTGTGGCCCATCGCCACAGACGGGGGGTTTTCACATAGCAAGACCACCCCCCCCTGCCCCCCAGAGCGGTCCAATCAAAAGGCTTCGACCAAGCACTACAGCCGCCTCTCACTCTCCAGTGCCCCCAGCCTCATATGGACTGAAAACAAAACAAAATAAATCCACAAGCGATCAGCTACAGACTTATTCAGGCAGTAGTTTGCTTTGCTGGGCGCCCAGAGTGTACCTGTAATTAAGAAAGCACTCGTTCATTATAACAGAGGGTTGACTTCTAAACAAGAAAGATGGACTCAAACCAAGAGGGGAAAGAAAAGCCATCCGGCCCTTATAGAAATCTGCAAACTGATTCCTCATTTCCTCCCCAAGCACAAGCTACGGTTCCAAGTGGCGGACGCAGGGAGCCGAGACGCTTCTGAGAACAGGCGAGCTCCTCAAGCCACTGCAGCAGCCCCCCAGAACCTTAAACAGTCATATCAAGGGCTCAGCTATAATCACCAAGTTATAAAATAGCCATAATTTACAGGGGGGGGGGGGGTCTAATGAGCACCAGTGAAGAGGGGAATAAAATGACAGCATGGATCAAAGACATAAGGTCACAAAGGGAGATTTGGGGGTTTGAAGAGGGAGATGCATCGGAACTGCACGTCTCGCACATTGTAGGCACATTTCACCAAGGCTACGCTGGACACAGACATGGGGCAGAGCCCCCCCTCCCCAGACAGCCAAGGCAGTTATGGACAGACCGGGTCAGAAGACTGATATCAGATCTTTTCCCTTTTTTGTAACCCCCCCCCCCCCTCGACCAAGCGTTCCGGCATTTAGTGCTTTGACAATGTGACCTTCACGACGTGGACCCATGCCACTGTCTGCCCAGAGCCTCCTGCACACTTACAGGCACACTGGGGAACAAGCTGGCCACCAGGGCCTAAGCAGAGGAGGAGCACCATCACACAAACGGCATGCCCCTCGGAATAGTCACCTCAGCAGAGGCAGATCAGTCACAGAGGTCAGATTTCCTGTTGTGTTACCTGCATTGTTACAAAGCAAAACAAAAAAAACGCTCAAGGCAGCAAAGCGGTGCTGAAAGTCACCATGCAGCCCTGCTCCTCTGTCCCACAGGCATCGTTAATTACAATCCCGCCCTGAACAAAGCTTCATTCCTGTTCTGGGGTTGAGAAAAAATGCCTGCACCATTGCTCATTCCGGCTGTGTTCTTTTCAACAATAAAAGAAATGATACTATTGTTTTGGCTCCTCTGTTCTCTGTGAAGGCCGAACGCCACCCCACCCAAAATGGCAGCTCGCGGCACTGAAGACCAGCCAAGCACCTGGGATGCTGGCACAGCAGCCTCGCGGCAGGCAGGGGGGGTGAGGACATCCCGGCACAGGCGTGCACAGCTTCCGGCCGCCGCCGGATTCATTACGGCTGTGCGGTATGGCCAGAACCACAGAGGGCATGCATCTGAAGGTGCCACTGGGTCCCGCTACCGCACAGCTGAAGATCACAGGCCTCCCCCACAACAAGTCATGTCCTGGGGTATGGGGTAGGCATCTAATTGGGAATAACCCCCCCCCCCACTCCCACCAAACACACACAATCTTATTCAATTACCATTTTCTTGAATGATCTTCAAATTCAGCATCCAGGCTTTGTTTAAATTACCATCTACTGAATAACTCTGCTTCAGGCATGCACACACCCCAGAGGCAAACAGTAATAGGAGCTCAGGGTGCAGACTGCACGCTGACAGACCACGAGATCCAGGGAAACGTCGCACCCAACCCACAGCACTCTGCCTTATGTGGGAGTCAGGTCAGTGGCAGGGGGAGATCCAATTGCAGCTCCCTGGTCTCCGAGCTGCAGGTACAGAAAGATTCCCTCTGGGGGGGGGGCATATAAGAGACACACACATATGAGGGTCTCTCTCACACTGCACAGCTGCTGCACATTTCCAACAGGTGTAAACCGGTCACCGAGCTGAGGGGCGGATTCCCCACACAGAATCGCCACGGTCTCGGACTGTCACAGCATCAGTTGCAGCAAGCAAGAGGTAACAAAACGAACGAGGAAACGCACTGGCGTCCCGCCGCATTATTCAGGCCAGTCACCCTGCAAATAGTGACCACTGGCCCCCCAGAACATCCCGTACATCCGACCACAAACTGAGCTACAGCCAATCATATTCACGCCCTGCAAAACGCTGGGGAGGCCAGAGCTGAAACCGTTTTCAACCGTGTCACAGTTTACCCTCAAACCCCAGCTTTCAGACAGCATATTAAACTCGAGAATGTATCTTGCGTGCGTAAGGATTCCAGCAATACGGGATGTTAAAAAAAAAAAAAAAAACAGGTATTAAGCAGAACTGCAGGGTCTGCTGAAAATCAGTATTAAAATATAACCAGCCATCACCTCATCTGACATCAAAAGGACTGGTCTGCAACCAGAGTGTTCCCCAGAATACAGAATCCAATTATATGAAACCACCCACAGATTAGTAGTGCTTAACCTGACAATGCACTCAATTAACACGCTGAGCCAAGAGAACAGCACAGAATAAAACGCTTTAACTGCAACAAAAAGAAACACAGGACATTTTCTTAAGTAGGCAAAAAAAATCCCATTTATAATCATTACATAAGCATTTCTAGGAACTTATCTTGGCCTTCGTGCCCAGGATTAGCTAGTGTGGTAACAAGCTGGAAAAAGGGGCACCACAGTAAACAGGCGGCAGAGTAGTTAGGAAAACAGAAACAGCCGACTAGCAGAGAGACTCTTCAAAAGCGATTAAAACCTCCAAGAAGCCCCATTCCAATTAAAAGACGAGGCGACCGAAACGTAAATTCAATCCATTAAAATTGTATAGGAGGCAGAGTCAAAGGCAGCAGGGCTTAAGCAGCACGACCCTGAAGAGGACATTCATCACGACGCAAATTCTAACAAGAACCTGATAGCACCCAAATGCTGCTTTTAACAGCTTCCAAGCAAACAACACACAGTTCTTCAGTTTGAGCAGAGCAGAGGGTAATGCGGGGCTTTCCTCACTGGGCGTCAGAGAATCACATCCAGGTAAATGCCACAGGTTAGTGGATGACACAGGACACTAGGCTCTCCTGCCTCATCCTCGCCCGCAGCATTAATAGCGAAAAAATTAATTAAGATACATGCCGCCACAGGCTACAAGGCGCGTCACATGAAACAGTCATGACAAACGGGACGGGCCACGTGGCACAGAAGATGCCGTCTGTGAAACAGGTCGCCGTTACACCGCCTTGCAGTCACTTAGGTCAGCGTTTCCCCACCCCAGTCCTCGGGGAACACCGGCCAGTCCACGTTTTTGCTCCCAGCCCCCAGCACACCTGTACCAGGTATCCGGTGTTCCTGATTGGCTGGGAGGGAGCAAAAAACGTGGACTGTCCGGTGGTCCCAGAGGACCGGGTGGGGAAAACACTGACTTAGGTCATCCTCTTAACTCTCAGCTACTAGGAACAGGCAGGACTCCAACAGGACACATGCATCAGCCAGGGGGGCAAAGGAAACACCCCCATCAGCCTGGCAGGAACCTGAAAGCAAGCTAGCCAGTCAAAACCCATGGCTGTACTGCCTCGACTACTCCCAAAGGGAGTCTTAAAGACCACTTTATAGTAATTTTGACCAAAGGGAAGTTTCTAAAGGAATCCTCCTTTGGGGCAGACTCACTAACTGCCCAATACAAACAGGCACCTGAAATCATCACTACACATTAGTGACTGGGGACCTGGTGTCAGATACATGCCAGGCCACAATGGAGCAATTCACACCAACCCCCCCCCCCCCATTTAATCGCCCTATAGCGATTATAGATTCACCAGATCCAGCCAGAAAAAGATCCCACTGGAGAATAATAAGAAAACAAGGGCAGCCGGGAGGAAGCCTGCGCCGCCAAACGGGCACCGTGGCCCCTTTCGTCCGAAGGCAGCCGTCACCTCGCTGCGATCGGCCGGGCGCCACCGGGCTTCACCGCATCCAGCGTGACAGGCGGCTGCAAGTTTATCGTTAACTTTCCCCCCCACCCCATTTACAAACAGCGGCAGCGCTCCGGGCCCGAAAGGCTGGCGTCCCGGAGACCGGGATCGCAAACGCGGCCCCGTTTCAATCAGCGGGCCGGCAGCGTGACAAGCCGGGGAGAATAAAAAAAGCAGCGGAGCCCCAAAACCCCGACGAGGGAGGGTAGGAGAGGCGATCGGCCGTCGGGCTTTTCCAGGCCGGCGATCGTGACGCAGAGCCTCCGGGGCTCCGGCGGGCTGCCGTGCGGGGGAAGCGGGCCGGGCCTCGTCCGGATCGGGCTTCCCCTCCAGCGCACGCATCCGCCAGACGGTACCGGGGGCTCCCCGCGGCTCACAGGTCGCGCCGCCAGCAGCGGCGGCTGCATGTACGCCACCCCGGGCGACCTCCCCCCACCCCCGGCGCCATCCGCCTGCCTTCCCCGCTTCCTGCGTTCGCAGCCATCCCCGCGATCGCCGACGCATGCATCCCCCGCCCGCCGTCGGCGCGCAGCGGCCCGCACTCACATCCTTGCGGTCCTGCAGGCACTCCAGCACGGCCAGGTTGTTGTTCCAGGTGTGTTTCGGGCAGAGCCGAGTCAGGTCTTCGCGACAGGCCTCCTCCTCGGCCAGCTTCCAGCCGGCGGCCCGGCGCGATTGCGAGACCCCCGGCAGGTTGCCGCCGCCCGGCACCTGCGGATTCCCGCGGCCGCCCGGCAGATTTCCGTTGCCGTTCTGCGGCCGCTGGTCGGCGGTGGAGAATAGGCACGCCGTGAGCGACATCAACAGCAGGATCAGATGAACACGTCTACACGCCGCCATCTTCTGAGGAACTGCTACAGCGGGAGGCAAGTAACGCCGCCCCCTGTTTAAAGCGTCAGCCTGCGCCCGGTGGGCAGGCGCGCAGATCGACGGACGCGGCATAGAGAGCGCCTCGAGCCGTGCTTAAAACAGACATCACACGGGACGCCCTGCGTGTGCATTCACACGAGCAATCGCGTGACTATCAAGAAGAGTTATTAGAAAGATTGTTTTAGCGTTGTGCTCCACAAAAACCCACCCTTGCAGGGAACTAGAGGTATCCAGAAGGAAAGGGCCGTGCAACTCTAGTATCTGTATATCTAGCCCCCGCCGCCAGTTCCCTTCATCGTGCTCCCTCCTTTCTCTCCGCTTCCTGTGTGTTTTGCGGCTTTGCGGACCACCGCAAATAATGCGCGCTGTATTATAAAAAGAAACGCAGCAGGCATTTGCATGCACTGCTGTATTCGTTCGTCTTGTGTTTCGATTTGCTTATCCCGGCTCTTTAAGATCCATATGCATCCCCCCAAGTAAATCCAGCTTTGCCTTTGACGCGGTTGACAGATCACCATTCTACAGCCTATATAGTTGTCGTAAAAAATATTTCATATGTACCCCATGCGAAAACGCAACTAGGCACTTTCACCAGCCCTGTGCTGCGTTGTATATGATGGTGATGACGATGATGTTCCTCATGAAATGAAATATCCGAATGGGTACGTTAAGCCAAATTGTCATTATTTTAGGAAAAACTTATAATACAGTCGGCTCTTTGATCTTTGATCGTCCGCGTGTCTTCAGCGCTCCCGTATTGCAAAAAAAAAAGGAAAACTAAAGAGAGAAATATTGTCCTTAATTAACATTCAGAATATTAATTTAGCCTTAAACGCACCGGTGAAAGGTCAGGAAAGTGATGATGTGAAACATACATGCTGCAGTCACTTTGTATTTCATAAAATTCACATTTGTAGAAGTTCATAAATCAGTTTGAATGGAAATTCCAACCATCGATGATCATGATAGGATTTAATCCACAGCAATTTGGAAGAGTCTAAAGTTTGGGTATCTGCATTTGAAAAATACCTACATCTGTTGTTAACTATTTATATGCTTTGGTTGGAATGAGAATGAAAAGTAATCAGAGCAGGGATCGTGTTAAAACAAATTCAATCCCCTTTGCAATAGTTTCGTAAAAAAGTTACTTTTAACAACTTCACATCACAGTGTTCTCATTTTAGTATCATTATCGTTAAATAGCAGGCAGACTCTTCTTAGATCTCGCAGGATGAAACCCACCCTTCTGGTCCCGGGGAAGCTCCAGGTGAATGCTTAAAAGCACATCCTATCAG
The DNA here is from genome assembly GCA_026780765.1 of Petrocephalus schoutedeni. Taxonomy (NCBI): domain Eukaryota; kingdom Metazoa; phylum Chordata; class Actinopteri; order Osteoglossiformes; family Mormyridae; genus Petrocephalus; species Petrocephalus schoutedeni. The sequence continues at coordinate 9,797,304 of JAODKL010000009.1, forward strand.
CCCCCAAACAAAGCTTAATTCCTTTCTTAATAACATAGCAGTACAAAGTCCCACTACGTTTAAGTGGAGTGCCCATGTGAGAAAGAACTATGACAAAACTAAAGTGTAGAGAATCAAAGAGCCCAAATATGTCTGCAAATGTTGAACTTTTTCCCCCATCTTGTCAGAAAAGCATAGAAGGATGGAGAGATTTGCTTCTAGGCACAGCAGCTGGAGCCAGCAGGGTGTAGGTTTGCATGCTCAGTGGTGTCAGAACACAGTACGTGTGATACCGGAGGGGATGGCTGGTCAGAATTTCCTAACCCTGGTTAAGCCCTGGTTTAGTACTTAGCCCCTCCAAGATACTGGTGACTACACAAAGTCAAAATAACTGTAAAATAAAATATTTTATTATAAAACAATACAACGGGAAGGCCCACATATAAAAATCACAGACATATGTATAAATCTGCTTTTTGTCAGATGGGGAGAATAAGGCAAAAATGGAAAAGGTCAGCAACCTGAAGAGAGCGAGTTGGAACACACCAGCTGGTCTGCAAATCCCTGCTTTATGACAATAACAGACAGACAGACCCTCCTCGCGCAGAGATGGGCTGCGAAACTGTTAGAACGGCCGTGCTGGTGTGTAGGTGCTGCCTTTAGGGAACCCTGCGTGGAATGGGGGGGGCTTCTTCCTCTACCCAAGGCGAGTGATGTCATACTGGGCCATGGGGACTGACAGCTACCACATGTCCTTGGTGGGACAATTTAATGCTTCTCCAAGGTGGCTGAAAATATTCTGCCGCATGATCAGAGTTAAACAGGCAGCTCGATACTCAGCCACGGCTCATTGACGGAGGGGAGTGCTCGCCGTCAGGCAGCAGTGTCTCCAGTCTTCCTTAAAGGCCATTTGTGCAATTAGCCCCCAGATACCATCCACAGTGAAACAGACCTCAGCACCTACACCTTCTGGTCGCACGCAAACGTTGTTAAAACCTGCTTTTTTTTTTTTTTTTTAAATCTTCAAACATACCTGTACAGTCTCGAAAGTCCCGACACTTCAGAAATGTACTTCTATGAGGGATGGAACAAGGGCTCAGTTTAACGTTAATAAACCCAGTATCATGTTGCACATAAGGGTCTGAGCCAGCAGTAGGACAGTCAATGACTCAACTCCAAAACATGCTTTACTATGAGCCATTAAAGTGTTAAAAACAAAGAAAAAAAAAATACAATACATAAATCGGATAAAGAAATGTGCAGAATAACGACCCAAGCAGGTGTTCCCATAATCGACTTTCTGAAACAAAAACGATTAGGTGTCAGGATGCAGGAATAGCTTGCGAGTGCAAGGCAGGAGAGCACTGAGGACGGATCTCACCCCGGGCCAGCGCCCCTATAGTGGCACGGACACTCGCACACAATCCACAGCAGGGGCCGCATTTGGGATCCTCTGGACAGCAGCACCACCACGGCGTCCATTTACAAGAATACCTCTTGAAAGCTCCTCTCCTCGGCCGTGGGACAGACGGCCACGTCACAGCGAGCGGAAGAGCAGTCTAATCGCCCAGTGCCTCAGCAACGAGGTTCTCCACTCAAGACCAGACACACCCCACTGTCCACACCTGCTCCATCAACTGGGGACACATTTGACACAAACACAAACTGCCCCTCAGCGTGTTGTACTCCCAGCCGTGGTCCGAGCCATCATTCCCACTTATAAATCTTCAGCATCTTTTCTGTCAGGGAGGCCAGGTAGCTACCATGGTTCACGTCAAAGGGACAGATATCCAGGACCGGCAGGTCTGCCGGAAGCTTCTGGATTAGGGCCCCGCTACCTGCATCCCACACCTGAGGAGATTAAGGGAAAATTCAAGGGTAATTTTGTGGTGTGTGTGGGTTTGCATCGATCACATTTGAACACCAGAATGTCCCCAAAGTGACATATTTTGGGGACATATTTTCAGGTCCCCATTTGGGTAACCTCAAAATTTGATAATCTGTGAATGCAATCAAAAAACTAAAAATACCAAAAGTTTTGTATTTGGGTTAGTTACTTATGGTTAAAGTTAGGGCTGGGTAGGTGTTAAGGGTGTTATGAATGGGATTAGGGTTTTCCCATAGAAATGAATGGAAGGTCCCCATTTAGATAGGTAGGCAAGTCTGTGTGTATTTATGTGTGTGTGGTGGGGGGGGGGATCAGAGCTGTATATTAAATTGAAAGGCTATGGGAGTGTTATACAACTTATATAGAGCTAATAGAGTCCTTCTCAGCCTCAGAGCTGAACAGGCTGGCAGTCACACACTCGTGGCACTGGGGCCCTCACCATCGTGGAGCTGGAGGCCTCATCACCGGCACACACCAACATGGAGCCCTCTCGTGATGGGGAGCGGAAGACTGCGTTCTTGGTTAGCAGCTTGCAGGACGAGCCAGCACTGAAGGTCTGGACTGGGCAGCAGGAACAAGAGGGGTTCTGGGTGTCGTCCTGCTGGGGTGTCCTGTTAAGCTCCATCAGGACGCAACGCAGGGTCGGGTTGGAGCGACCTGGACCGGAAAGGAACCAAAATGGAGACGTGGCTAAAGGTAGTGGACGTCCTTTTTTACAAGATCTACCATGCAGTCCTACCACCTGCAAAACCCATACAAACACCACTAGTGCCTCTAGAAATAGCCAAGAAGGACCCCCCTGCACATGACGACCTCCCCAGGCGTAGAGCCCACAGTAGTTATGACTTATAGGAACTGTACTGCAGAAGCAGGTGAAGTTAAAATGTGCCAAGAGAGACACCCCTGCCGTAGGCCAATGAATGAAGCAAGGAATCCATTACATTTTTATCCAATATAACCGATTTGAGGAGAACTACGGTTTAAAACAACCCTATAATCAATATTAAGAAGACAAAAGCACTTTTCCTGACTGAACCAGAAGTAATGTGCGATCTTTTTTTGAAAGGGACCAAAGGGATCATAAAAATACACTTATAGCCCCATATAAGAATACTGGGCAGACTTGCAGGAGCAGAGCAGGGTGGCACTGCAGTCGGAAGAGCAGTTTATATGCCTGTATTGCTTAGTCCCCATTTTGGACCCATTCAGCGGCCCTAAAAATGAAGGTATTCTGTTCAGCCAGCGACTGAATGGTCAGCCAGCTGAGTCGGTCTGAGCCTGAGGTCTCACCAGGCCGGTAGGTGACCAGGCAGTGCCGCGTTTCAGGCTCCACTTGGATATCGGTGCAGCCCCCCGTCTCCAGCGGAAGCGCGTGGGGCCTGTAGGTGCTGCTGTTCACCTGCTCCCAGAAGCAGCCCCCTTCCAGGGAGCCGGCAATGAGGCCGCCGCATGGGAAGGAGCTGGAGGCCACCCGGGGTACGTAGGACAGGGAGGCCACCGGACACCTGGAGAGGAGCAGAAGGAGGCGGCGACATCTCTCAGCAGCAGGAAAGCAAGACCTGTTCAGACCTGCCAACATTTTTGGACGACCCCAGAATTGGCCCAAATGGGGCAATTCATGTTGCAGTCCTTTTGGGAGCTGAGGGACTAGACACCGACATCTGTTCTGAGCCTATATCCCTTCCTTAGCAGTAACCAAATTATAATTTTTTTTTTTTACGAAGAAATCATATTCCTCAATTAACCCCACGCCCCAAAAGACGAACAATTTCTTTCCTGCCTTACCTGGAGCCCAGGGGGACCAGCTCCTGGACGTGGGTACTGGTGTCCCGCGTGTCATATACCAGGACGGATCCGTTGCTCAGGCCAGCGTACACATAGTTGCTCTCATCCAGGCTCCAGCAGCAGCTCCACACTGGCCGGCCTGTGTTGTACGTCTGCACCACCGTGTTGGTCAGCAGACTGTAAGGTGCAGACACACAAAAGCCATGGGGACTGACTATGTCAGACCAAGCAAATGCAGACGACTTGATGCCAACTGAATAAAACAGGAAGTTTATATGAAAGGAGTCTATTTGCAGAGCAGAATTAAGCCAACAGCACTAGACAAGGAAGTCGTCAGCAACAACGATAGGGTTTCTAATATCTTTCATGTCCACCAGAAACCCACACACAAAGTGAAGGAGCAAGTGTAATTTTTGCTTGGATAAAGGCATCAGTGCATTTCTGGTTTTAGCAGTTGGATAATTCACCATTGCAACTAGTTCTTAATCCTTCTATGTAGTGAGCCATGAGTAATAGGACCCATTTGGGGAAAGAGCTCATCCCACACTAGAAGCTTAGCTACCCAGACTGTGACATGACTGCTCGACAATTTTATTAATGAAAAATAATAATTAAAAAAAAAACCTATGCTATGGTTCAGCATCCCGCTGACACATCTAGTTGCATTTGGAGCTGAACTTGAATCCATAACAGGTGCCAAAAGGCCCGGTACCTGGTAAGTTTGACCGTGTTGTCCAGGGCCGCAGAGAGCAGTAGGCTGTCTGCCTGCTGGTTGAAGGCCAGGCCTCTAATCTGCTTGGCGTGGATTGGCACGTACTGACAGGCCTTCAGGTTTACCACGCTGACCTTCTTTACCCCATAGCCTGGCACAGCCAACAAACACAGCAACATCCAAATCAGCTTGTTTAATATGGTAACTCATTAAAAATCTAGGGCTTATTTATTAATAGAGAACAGGTCTATGAACACCTACAGAAAAAAAAAAGCCCGTTCTGTTCAGGAAAGCCTCAGTGGAAAAAGTTTAGAGTATACCATGCCATGGAAAAGGATGGCCAAAAAAGCGGGGCGCTCACCAGGCACCAGGGTGGCCTGTGGTGAAGGCTGGGAGGCCAGCAGGCAGCCGAGGGGCTCGCAGTAGGATAACACCCGGCACCCGCCCGCCTGGGACAGCAGCACGGCCTTGGTGAAGACGTAGTGGCCGCGCGTCTGCGTCGCGCCGGCTGGCTCTTGCTGATGGGAGGGGCCCATCTGGGAGGGGCCAGGACCCTGTGAGGAACTGCACCCCGACTGAGCCATCAGACACTTCAGCTCCTGTAGAAGGAAACCAACGTTTCATCTTCCCCATCACTGAGGGTATATTCACTGCTCTCCATCCTTTCAGGCCAAACCGGCCCGGCATAGTCATCCATCCATCTGCGTTTCCAAGCAGCTCATTTTAATATCCATGACAGTGCGCAGGAACCAAGCCACGGAGACGGACACCTCAGGCCCACGGGAGTACCTGCAGCTGTCTGCGCAGTTGCCCACATTCGTTCGTCAGCAGCTGCAGCTGCATCCGGCACCCCGCCGACTCCAGCTCGGCCTTCTGGCGCAGACGCTGCTCTTGAAGCAGGGACCTGATTGTGCAGAAAACCCCCCGATTCTTAGCTTAAAAAAAACGAAAGGGTGCTGTAATATATCCCAACATCACCTCTGGCTAACGGGCCCCTCACGCTCAGCCCCGAGGCTCACTGAGCATCCTCCGCGATTCACAGAGGGTAGGGTGAGGTTCGAGGGCCCCTTACCTCTTCACACTCTCTTGCTCAGTGTTGTCCAACACCCTCAGCCTGTGAGCGTACAGCAGAACAATATCCGAGCCCTTAGCCTTCTTGTTACACTGTGGAGACAGAGGCGAGT
>JAODKL010000009.1:9827824-9839741 GCA_026780765.1 Petrocephalus schoutedeni
AATGTTCAGAGTGCTGGACTGAGGCTAAAGCTGGTAAAGATTGTACTGGCTTGATTGTGCCAGAGGGAGGGAGGGGGCAGGCAGGCAGGTTGGAAGGAATTAACCTTCACAGGCATTTCAGTTCACAGAAACTTAAGAGCATTAGATACTAATGCAATTTTTTTCCCCGTGTCCTGAAATATTTCAACTGGAAGTTTTGTAAATGTGAAAACTCAATAAACCCATATTTAATATCAGAACTGGTTTGATCAAATTCACATCATTTGCTGATTACTTACGTCACATTAATTTGTTTTTACCACTTAAGACCCAATTCACAATATATTCTTCAGTAGAGTCAACTATGCTTCATGCAGAGCTATGGAACAAAAATTACTTTTTCTGGGTGAGCCCACTTAAGCTGGTTTCCTTCCGACAGTCACCCTGACAGCTCGCCCACCGCTCCTGCCGCAGATCCCTCCCTGATGTCTGAGGGCACAGTGTCCTTGGTGGATGCCTCAGCAAGCTTAGCAGGACCCGACTCTGAGGGCATAAGGTCTGGGTTTGGCAGACCGCTCAGGTCAGCAACAGAAGAGTCAGTTTCCTTTTTCGGCAAGACAAACTCCAGTGGTGCCAGTACCGGGTCGACACTGATGCACCCCAGACCACTGCACTTGTGGACCTGTGTTGGGGGTATACCTAAATGGAGCAGAACAGAACATTGACAAATGCTCTGTGTAACATGACAGATCTTATTCTAAGCAGACAGGAGGCAACCTGGCAAAAAGACCTGTGACCTGACTCTTTTGTGATATTTACTATGAATGGTCTTTAATAGTGGCTAAGAATGCATGAAGTTCTAATGAGTGCAACACACTAAACATGTCCTGCCAGGTAATTAAGAGAACAGGGGTTTCTTGAGATGTCAAGACTTACTACCTATTGTGTAGGATAAAAGTATCGGTTACATACTCTAAGATGCTGCCAGTAGCAACTGTGTGTGTGTGTGTAAGCAGGGCCACATCAGCATCATCATTACTACCTAGTAGGAGAGCGAGCCGGGTGGGGGGGAAGAGGACTTGCAGGCAGCGATTGAGAAATGGCACCATGTCCTCTGCGAAGGCACAGCAGAACTGAACGAAGAGCTCGCGTTCCCGGCTGCTGAAGGCTGCCTCCTCGGCCCGGTGGAACACCAGGATCAGTTTGGTCACCTGTGGAAGATTTTGGCTTAGACACCATGGCAATACTATAGTCCATCGGCACAGGATGCACAAAGCAGCTTTGGCGCGCCAGTGTGAGTACTGTACAAACGGCTTTTTGGCACACTTACAAGAATATGCACCCGCTACAACACAGTGGGCGAATCTCAATACCAAGAACGCAAAGACCGTACTTGTGGTCTTGGCAAGACCGGTCTTGCGACCTTGCCTTCCAAAAATGAACTTCTGCCTTGGAATTGATGTCGTTTGGCAAGGATACAACTGGTGTATCCTTGATATTTGGGCTGGGGCAAGAACAACATCCAGAGATATTTACCTTCCTCTATTTTTGTGATCTTAGATTTGGAACTGGTCTTCAGCAATGGAAGATGACGTAAAAACAGGTACACGAGAACACAAGGACAGTCAAGTATGCATATTGGGATTCACCCATGGCAGGGCCAAAGCCATCAGCATAAGCAGAAACACACACACACACACACACACACCTTGAGGAGAGCATCTTCTAGGCATCTGGTGACACCCTGAGCCAAGGCCAGGGGGCAGCAGAGGCGCAGGTCATTGAAGGCCGTCAGGATATTGTTGAGAAAGCAGGCCAGGGGAGGGAAGTCCAGGAGGGTCATGGGGGGCTGTAGCGTGCCAGGCTGCACGCTAGGCGACACAGGCGGGATGGTGCTGCCTAGCATGGTGGGGAAGGAGATGAGCGTATAGTGATTCATGTCCTCCTGAAACTTCTCCACAGCCTCCTGCACCGCCCGGTGGAAGGTATCCTTGGCAACCTGCTGGAACATGGGGGCCAGCTGGCCCCGGAAGTCTGCCCCCACCCGACTGAATGAGAGACCAAAGTACATGCACTGGCCCAGCAGGGAGTCCAGGCGAGCCCCGACCCCACGCTGCAAGTCCCGCTCCAGGGTCTCCAAGAACTCTGCTACCTTCTGGACCACCCAGCCATGGAAAATGGCACTCTCATTCACCGCCTGTCCTACGGGGGCCAGCAGCGGGTCCTCGTCGGAGAAGATGGCCCGGTACTGTGTGATGATGTCAAAGAGATGCACGCGGCAGGCTTCGATGGTCTTGGTGATGTGGATGTAGGGGTCGTCGTCAGGGATGGCAGACAGGATGGAGCGCAGCCAGCTGCCCCGCGTCTGCAGAAACTTCACCCTGAGCTCTGCCTCCGTGAACACGTCCATTCGCCGCAGGTAGCCAATCACACGGAGGCAGACGGGCAGCTGAGCGTTGCTGCGTAACTGCTGCAGGAGCTGGCTCAGCATGAGCTGCGCAGATTGACGCACTTCTTGCACGATGCTCTGTAAGAGTAAGAGGCACATCATTTATGTTTTAGAGGACAGCCTACTACTCACTGAGAGTATAGGGATGGTATATAGCTTAAAGCTGAGCTGCCAGCCCGGCACAGAGCGAGGCCCACCTGGATGACAGGCAGGGAGGAATGCTTCTTCTCCAGCCGCTTGACATAGGCTGCTAGCTCCAGGGCTTCCTCGTAGTAACCGTTGCGTACACACGTGTCCATCAACTGAGGGATCTCTAGTATCTCCAGGATCTCCGTGTGGCGATTCAGCGTCAGACTGTTCATACGACGGCTGGCCCCGATCTCCTCCGCTTCCTTCACAAAGCCCCTGTGCCCGGTGAGATACAGCAGCTGTGTCAGTGAATTTATAGGTCAGCGGTCATTTTACTATTCTCTCGTTTTTTTAATAATTGTATAGATGTTTGAACACCAAGGCCGTAATTATATATTGGGGGAGGCAGACCCCCCGCCCCAGTAATGTGCTCACAATTAGGGTTACCACCTAATCCATGTCAGAAAGGTCTGTTTGAGCTTGGACTGGATTTGTAAACTACCATCTCAAACAAAAGTACCTGGAGTTCTTTCTGGTTAATCAGTCTCCTATAATCATGCATGTGACAATGTTTTTGTGAAACAGCTGGATTAGTCTTTCGAACAAGGAAACAAACCAGTCAAAACACAAGACAAACTGGACTATTTAGCTGAGCACAGGAGCCTTTCGGTTTTAACGTAGTTTGTAAAACCTGAAGTCGCTCACAGTGTCCATTCTGACATGGATTAGGTGGAAACCCCCAACCCCCGACACATTATGTCAGCCTGGCTCCCGCCCCCCCAGTGCTGACGTGATGAGCACAGACCTGCATTTTTCCCCAAAACTTGGCAATTTTTCGAGTAGCTTAGAGACGCTAGTCTCCACACGGCCGAAGTCGCGGTATATCTCCTCGGTGCAGTCCGCGGTGCGGATGAAGGTCTTGTAGTTGGAGAAGGCCAGCTCCCGGGTCTGCTGCAGGATCTGTGCCCGCTCCTCCGTCAGCCTCTCCGGTTCGCGGGTCAGCTTCTCCACACCGTACGAGCTCAGCTCCGACAGGTAGGCCGCAAAGTCTGCGTTTTCTCGCCAGTTGTCAGGAAAGCTGTCTTTGAAAATAGACGCCAGGATACTCTCATCTTCCACGTCCACAGCCGCCATCTTGGTAAGGTGCCGACTTCCAATTTGTGTCGTCAAACTTTATTTACAACCTCTGCCTACACAGGCAGGGAAATCAATGCAGGAAACGTCGGTATTAATGTGCAGACTCTACGCGAAATATCACACATCTTAACATTTCATTATACGCAGCATGTTTCACGTATAAGAGTGGTAGATATTCACTAGATTTATGTACCTCAAATAACCAGGATGTGTCGTCACACAGTTATTTCCGGTTTCCGGTTTCCCCGTTCTCCGGACCCACGTGTGGCTGGTTTCTGCCAGTGTTCAGCAGCTTAAGCCATTATTTTGTATTATAAGACATTTTATAAACATGCGACCCTTAACGGATGATGAAACCAAGGTCATGTTTGAAAAGCTTTCGAAGTAGTAAGTGTCTGTATTGCTGAATTTTGTATTCTGTACGTGCAGAGTTGCCAAGTTTGTTTATCAGATAATCGTTCCGAGACTACTCGGTACACACATTTATATGCATGTTGTATTACCTTGTAAATAGCCTGTACAGTTTGTAATCTGCCCCAGCGCTTTTGATGTAGCTATGTTTTGGTATATAATGGAATAATATAGATTTGCCCTATTTGTTGCGTGAGAGTCTGAAAGCGTGTCACACCAGATGCGTGACAGTTGGCAACCCTAAATGTTTAAAAACGTTAAATTTGGAATTATGCGAATAATCTCAGTTCGTATCGCAATGAAATAGTTTCAAAATAATAAGTAGATTATCCCGAAGCAATGTATTGTTATAACGAAATATTTTTGTGTTTTTAGTATTGGGGAAAATATTAAGCTGTTGGTGGATCGACCAGATGGGACATACTGCTTCCGACTTAACAAAGACCGTGTGTATTATATAAGGTAAATACTAACACACTGAAATACATTATATTAAATCCGCGTATTTATTGACGTTTCTCGTTCATATACACACGAGTGGAATACTATTTCGAGCTTATGTTTGATTTTCCACGTTTTTAAATTAATTTTATCTTTTGGAATAGTGAAAAGATTTTGAAATTGGCCACCAATATATCACGGGATAAGCTGGTGTCAGCGGGCACCTGCTTTGGGAAATTCACCAAGACCCAGAAATTCCGCCTCCATGTCACTTCGCTGGACTTCCTGGCTCCTTATGCAAAGGTAAATGCCCGTTTCTGGCGTCTATTCGAAGTAGTCTCATAACGGGACCTACATTGTTTAGATGTATCCTGTTTTGGAGAGATGGCCCCTAAACTGCAAAATTAATTGTACGCATATACAATTGTGGTATTTCTGTAGTTCAAGGTATGGGTGAAGCCTGGCGCGGAGCAGTCCTTTTTGTATGGAAACCACGTCCTCAAGTCTGGCCTGGGCAGAATTACGGAAAACACGGAGCAGTATCAGGGAGTGGTGGTGTACTCTATGGCAGATGTGCCACTGGTAAGGATCTTTCTCATTTGTTTATCATTGTAGCTAGCTGATTTCTTCACAGAAGAGGAAATGGCACAAAAAGGTGCTTCAGTCATGATATTATTATTATTCTGAATGAATTAGTAAGCATACTTATATTTTGGAGGAACAGCGCGAGATCAGGAATGTTTGTTTTCACTGAGGGTGTCCTCTCTCCCCAGGGGTTTGGAGTGGCAGCAAAGTCTACACAGGTGTGCCGGCATGTGGACCCCATGTCCATCGTGGTGTTCCATCAGGCAGACATTGGGGAGTACATCCGAAGCGAGGATACTCTCACTTGAGGCGGCGGTGAGGACTGACGAGGGTGTGAAGATTCAGTCCATATTGCACAAATGAACTGCTTTGGGGCCGTCAGCATGGACTCTCGATTTGTGGCCGGTCTGCCTGGTGCACCTCCTGTTTGTCACTTTCTGCAGTTTCACCAGGAGTTTCCATCATAACCTGTATTCATCTTGTCTGAAATAAAACAGTTTTTTTATATGTAACAGATCATTGGTTATCCTTGACAAACTGACCCGATGATCCACTATTTTGTGTTTCCGATGCCCTGTGCAATCTGCCCAAAACCGGCTGATGTTTTGCTTCGGACAGTGGTTCACAATATTGGGGAAGGCAGGAACTGCCCACTAGGGGGCCTCAGTGAGGACCAAGCAGGCCACCAAATAATTGGAGAAGTATAGAAAAAAAATGCAACATTGCTAAAGCTGAGGCGGGATGCATTAAAATTAGCTCTTTGTTAAAGTTTATTAATAGAAATCAGTAGGCTGTAAACAGCTTGCAAGCTTTGGTCGTGACATTACACAGTCCCAGAATTCATAGCTGAAATCAAATTGATGGTATTGGCATCTCATGGGTAAGCTGAGGGGCGGGGAGGGGGACAACATTGTCACTTGGGTCATTTCATTTTAATACTTTGTCAAAAAATATAATTTACAATCTTATTTTGTTGAAGGCTAATACTTTAAAATGAGGGTATTTTCAGTTAAAGCACAAGTGTACTAGTAGACAGGCTATTAGTGATGATGTTAGTCATTTGTCAAATAGGTTTTAGACTTGGGTTTTTGTTCATTAATGTTCACCTGTTTTGAGAGCAATGTCATAAAAAAGAGGAGAAAAGTGTTGGTGAACAGAGGAGAGTGAAACATTGGGTCAGGCTTAAAAGAAATGACAGTTTGGCGGTGTAAACCAAATTAGATTGTTTATACTAGTGAATATTGGCAATTTTTGTCGTCATTGCAGAACGCATAGAAAAGTCTTAAAACTATTATACCATGCATAGGGGCCCAGACATGTTTTTGCAGACATAGGGTGTCTTTGATAAGGAAAGGTTGAGAACCACTGGCTTCCGACACCCAGAGGGGAAAATTGTAGCATGTTGTTTATTCATTAATTATTTACATAGAAAGTGGCATAAGAGCTCAGCAGAGCTGTAAATGTGCCTCGCCTTCAGCCAGTCAGGCCGGAATCACTCACCCCTGTGTGAGCAATGTGGCTGCTGCTCCAAAGAGCCTCAGCACCAGAAGCAGGTATGGCCTGAAGAATATTCCAGTCTCTCATTTAGTCTTGTAGATGCAGAGTTGCAAATGTCAGGACTGCCTCTTCTCCAGTGGAATACAAGGAAACTGATTCAGGCAAGGTGGAGTTTCTGGGTCAAATTGTGGCAAGAAGAGATGAGAACTTCCGCCCAGGAAACAAATCCCTCAGGAATGCTTTCCACCTCCCCGGCACTTAATATGTTGCTCTTTTGCTGGGAAAACACTTTCTTCCTGATGTCTGAATAACAGTGTAAATCAGGGGTAGACAGTCTTATCTGGAAAGGGCTGCTGTGTATGTGGGTTTTAACTGCAACTCCCTAATTAGAGGACTGATTGGCAGGCGATTCCTCACACCTGGTTTTGAACAGCTGACCTAAAGATTATCCCAAAAACCTGCAAGCAAACCAGCCCTTTGTGGCTGATTGCCCCCCCCCCCCCCCCCGTCCCCCCCGTGTAAATAATACTGAGGGTTTCCTGGAGCTGTACAATGAATGGAGGTTTAATTAGAGATATTAAGTTAAGTCTCGATGCAGATCCACCTGAATGTTCCCCGCTAACATTACATCTGCAGTCATTGGTGCAAATCGCTTTGCCATTCACCCGCACTGCATCACAATGCTCCACAGCGAGTCATGCCAGAACATCATTTCCTATTTACAGCCCTAAGGGAACCTGCTATAATGAACTCCGAACAACCCTCTGACATGCCAGCAGTGCTTCACATCAGCATTTCCCAAGCTGGTCCTCAGGGACCCACAGACGATCCACGTTTGCTGCCTCTCAGCTCCCACAAGTCAAAAGAAAAACAGACGCTGCCTTCTGCGGCCGTAATTTTAAACCTACCAACTTTATTATGCAAAAGAATTACATGTTAGAAATACCATTTATGACAGACATGTCTCTTTAAAAAATTGCTGATAATTCACATTAATACGCTATTGATAACACCTGGAGTGATTCTTATGAAAGTTGTGGGGGTCGCCTCTGACCTCTGCTGCCAAGTGGGGCCCGGGGGGGGGGGGGCAAACTATCCCCACGAGGGCCAAGAAACACCACAGCACCTGGCAGCACCCAGCGGAGAGGCGGCGACACACAGGCGGCAGGACAGTCTGAACCAGGCCAGTCTGAACCAGGCCAGTCTGAACCAGGGATACCGTTTAACACTTTTTTTGTTTGGTTTAATAAATACACAAGTCTTGTCCACTCTGATTGTACAAACAGCTATAGCCTTCTCAAATCCACAACTGCCAGTTAAAACAGACTAATCCACATTATGATCTCAAACAAATTCAGCGGATCAATTCTGTATACTTCTGTAATAATCCTCAGACACGGATTTAAAACAAAACAAAAAAAAAAATAAAATTAACATTCATTAGTAAAAGAATTGGCTTCATTCACAGACCAATCCCAGTAAAGGGGATATCTTAACGGGGAGATATGACACATAATAAATACTTGGCGCTGCAGTTTCCACTCATAAATTGTCGATAAATTTGGCATCACAGGCTGACACTTCCAAACACGCTGCATGAACACTTCACTGCCCCTCAGGAGTTCTCAGAACCTTTAGAATAGGGCTACTCCTTGGACGACATCAGCATAGCACCAAAAAGCCGGGGTCCGGACAGATTGGTACGCCTGTTATCTAAAGCCCTGCATCAGGAGGGGGGGACTGGTGGTTTGCTCATCATGAGTTCCAGACCTCCAACAATGCTTTGAGAAGCCTCGGTAGAACTCCAGCCACATGGGCACCCTGATACATCTGCCTGGCCCCCGGGATGGGTTTTTCTAACGGGTAGCTGTCTGTGGCCCCATACAGCATTTTCACGTTTATCCCAGCAGCGCCGAATGCTCCTTTGTAAGGGATCTCAGACCAGCTGCTCGGGACAGAAGTGACTTGTGGGCTGTGACTTTAAGATTTTTAATATCAGTTTGTAAATTTAAACTGAGAACCTGCCGTATTTCAGTGTTATGGGTAAAACATAATCCGTGTGGTTACTGGTGGGAAAAACCGGGATCCATCCTCCACAGGCTGACACCATACAGAGAGGTTGGGTACACTCGCCTCGGTTATCCTTACTGCTAGGTTAGACCAGTCAGTGCCTAACAGACCACAATGACACTCAACCCAGGTTCCAAAGCTGGGATTCTCCCATGCATCCCAAACACTGCCTCCCCAGGACTAGCCAATGAGGGGCCTGCATTCCTGGAAGCCTGTGGCCCCTCCTGGCGGCCAGCATTTCCTCTGGACTGCGGTCTGCCTGGTATCGTGGTCGTCCAGATTAAACGTCATCAAGCATCACAGGTGTCCTATTCATATACATCAGCTCGATATATATGTCATATATATATATATATATATATATATATATATTCACATTCCAATCAGCACATTGTTTTTTTTCCTGGGTTAAATATCATGTCAATATAGCTAGTTGTTTAAAATGATTCTCTTGAAATAACTAAAATAAGGTCCATCTACAGAGTCGAATATGAGATAGGTTAAAAAACTAACAAAAAAAAGACACTGGGACAGCCCAGGTAGAGCCAGTGCTGTGCGTGAATGCGGCGAGCTTTCCTTAGGGCCGCGTCTATCCATTCACCACCCTCCCCCCGAAATCCCAGCATGCTGTCAGTGTCAGATCTCCAGTCGACCCGCTGCTGCAGTCTCTGGCCAGGCCCGCTTACACAGTTAGCACTTTTCTTTGAGAGCACCAGGGGGCGCCATGGAGTGTCAGCAGCTCAGGTGGGAAAAAAAAATACCTCAGTGTAGTGCTTAGTACCACGTCTACTGGCACTGAACATGAAAGGGGAAAAAGAAAAATAATAATAAAAAAAAAAAAAAAACCTTTTTAGTTTCCCCTCTTGTTCAGTACCATTTAAAAGCGCGTAGCACTAGAGTCCCATAAAAGATTGTGTGTGAGTCCTGCCGTCCGCCATGCAGTTCTGTAGGACAGGTTGAGCTCCTCTAGCCCCGGCAGGAAGGGCCCCGCCCTGGGTGGGCGCAGCGGGATGGCGTGGCGGTGGGCGCGCTCAGACCGAGAGCTCAGGGCCCCAGCGTGCGCGTGCCATCAGTAGGCGGCGCGGCCGCAGCCCGGCCAGAGGGTTGATCCAGCGCAGCGAGGGCTGGCCCCCGAACACGGCCCGCATGCCCTCCCAGCGCGTGCGCCGCTCCCACGTCGGCTTCTCATTTTTCAGCCTCTCGATCTCCTGCAGGCCGAATGGTGCGGGAAAGTGAGAGAGAGAGAGAGAGAGAGATGCCCCCCTAGAAGGTCACCGCCAGCAAGAATCAGTCCGCCAAAAGGACCCAGCCTCCCGTGTGGTTTATGCATAAGATACTGACTGCCACATACAAATGCCCACACCAGTATAGGACACTTTGTAAGTAAAGTAGAACAAAGAAATTCTGCATTCTGTAACAGAGACTCACTCTCAGTGCAATAATTAATATTTTTGAATAAGACCACAAATTAAATCCTTCACACATACAGACAGACCCTGTGCCCAAATATCGCCTAGGAATATTTTCCTGTACCCTTTAGACCAGGGGGTAACCAACTCCGGTCCTGGAGGGCTACTATCCAGGAAGTTTTCTGTCTTACCTTGCTTCTGATGAGCCACAGCTGTTCTCAGGTAAATCCCAGGAACAGCTGTGGTTCATCAGAAGCCAGGTAGGACAGAAAACCTCCTGGATAGTAGCCCTCCAGGACCGGAGTTGGTGACCCCTGCTTTAGACACACAGACAGACATATGTGGCCCTCAAGAACCCCCCCACGGCGCCCTGTGCTCACCGTCTCGTCGTTGCAGATGGAATGGATCTGCGTGCCAAACATGACGGCGGTGAAGGTGAGGAAGAGGAGGCCCTCCAGGCACAGGAAGATCATGAGCAGCACAGCAACCGGCGGAGAGAAGTCGCTGCACTCTGGGAGGGGAGGAGGAAGAGCAGAGGTCAGCCTCGGCGCACTGCGGGTCGGTCCAGACCGGGCCAGTCCAACAAGCAGATGCTTTGTTTTCTAAGCAGCCTTCGGCTGTCAGGAGGGGAGTTTCATGAAGACGGCCGTTAAACCCAAGCTAAGCACCCGAGGGTGTGCGCGCGAGCCGTATTTACTGATGCGCCCGGCCACCTCCAGTCCACCTGGCATCCCTCCATCCATGCTTGAGAATGCTCTCATTCCTGAGTTGCGGAAGAGCTCGGCGACACGTACCGTTCCACTGGACTTTGACACAAATGAAGAACTGCATTCCACTCAAGCCAAGAGCGTAGACAGAAATCAGGGCTATATACATCTGGGGAGAGAGAGAGAGAGGGAGGGATAAGGGCAGCTGCTAGTCAGAGACAGCATGCAGGCCAGTGAACACTAACACTTCAGTGCACTGCAGTCATCTCTGCACTGGGGGTTTGCTGTAATCCCCAGGGCCCTGTCGGCCCGCTTGCTGCAAGGCAGATGAATCCGTACAGCAGCAGAGTCACCGCAAGGATGCCAGCACCGGGCTTATTACCACACTGGTTATTTGACCCATTTTCATCTTCTCAGCAGCACAAAGGAGCCATCGAATGGCCATTACGTTACAACAGAAAGCGGACAAACAGGCTCTTAAAAGTGCTCTGCGGTGCCAGGAGACTCGGGCCCATCAGCCGGCTTTCCATTTGAAAGGCGTCGCCGCACTGGGAACGTCCTCCTGCGGGCTGCGTCCTGACAGCACGCCGCCCAGATAATTAACTTGTTTGTCACTCCGCCTCCCCGGGATCTTATTTAGGGTGTGAGATTTGTATCCAGCTTTCTGTTTACACAGCAACATATTTCAGTGGATTGTTTCTGCATCATTTACTCGCTTTATAAGGTATTTATAAGACCAACAACTTTCGGGCTAAAAGTCCATGTGCTGAACCACTGCATACACCAGCTGGGGGTACAAATGCTGGGGGGGGGGCAGTGGTCTGTAGGCCTGACAAAAATGGGGAAATGCCACTCGCTGGGGGGGCTTGAGATCGGACAGCCCCCCACGTCTCGAGCCTTTCTGCCAAGCAGGAAAGAAAAGCAACCCATCAGGTCACATTCACATGACACGCAAGGGGTGGGGCACTGCTCACACTCACCGTGAAGAGGACGAAGAACCTCTGGTTGTTCTCCCCCACGCAGTTGTTGACCCAGGGACAGTGGTGGTCCATCTTGCGGATGCATCTCTTGCAGATGCTGGTTGGGGGGGGGGTGACATGGGG
>JAODKL010000009.1:9839796-9852253 GCA_026780765.1 Petrocephalus schoutedeni
CCCCCCCCCCCCCCCCCCCCCGCCTCGCCCCCCCCGGGCTGCGTACCTGCAGTGGTGGGCTCTCTCCGGCTTAATGCTGCAACACTTGGGACACTTATAGATGACCTCCCCCGGTTTTAGCTGCAGGCTGTCCATGTACTCCTTGGTGGCGTTGCCCTTGGGTACCGCCCCCTGTAGGGGGGGGGGGCAGGGTACGTCTGAGGCATTGGCCTAAAACGGCGCCTCACGGCACCACACACGTCCTACTCTTTGGCCTAGGCTAAGCAGACATAGTTGGTGTCCTTCCTGCAAACATTTTTTCTCATGGCCTGGAGGGATGAGGACTAGCATCCTGTTAATCCTTGGAGACATTAACTGGAGGAGGAGTTATAACGCCTTTCGCGTTGCTGCCAGTAATCACTAACAATAAAGGGTGAACAAATCAGGCTGCACTGCGTAATTCGGCTTGGCTTCCTCTTCCCAACTTCCTAAAATCGGGGAGGAATCGAGCATTACACCGCAAAAATACAGTCTGATCTAACTGGGCTGTTTATCCGTGCGACCGAGCCGCAGCAGGCCGGTGTCGCCCATCTGCCTACACGATGAAGTGGGCGGCTGTTTAAGGTCGTCTAAGGGACTGAAGCTCAATATCTCGGCTGGGTTATTCTCTCGCCCCAGTACGGTGTGAGTTATTCTGCAGCCCGAGTGCCTATGCTGAGCACTGCTCACTTGTGAAATGAGTTCAAAAACCCTAAAATGCGGCGATGATAAACATTCAACTGAAAATGCATTAGAACAAAACTATTGACTGTACTAAAACAGGGCCGGCCAGTGGGGCAGCACAGCGGCCTGAGGCGGGCTGTTCCTGCAGGCCCTGCTCGCCTGCTGGCGGATCAATCCTGCCAGAGTCACGCCAGCCACTGGGTGCACTGCACAGAGCAGCCAGTGGGCTGCTGGGCTGCGGCACACGTGGCTGTGCGCCCCCTACTGCACAGGATGCAGCACTGCGGTCTGCCACTCGCGATATCCGGGGGCTGCTCATTACCGAGCCAGATCAAACCAGCTGGATGTCCAAGCTGCCAACAATACATTTATTACTCATGGCTTTTAAATAACTATTTAATTGGTCAGTCCGGCAGCTGCTGTTGGATCCCGAAACCATCATTAGTGTTCTTACTGATGCTTACTGCTGCTCAGGCCCGGTTTCGTGGGGGATAGGGCACCCCCAGGCTGAATTCACTGCTCCCTGCCTGCCTCTCTGCAGAGTCTTGTGGTCTAGGCCAGTGTTTCTCACACCAGTCCCTGGGGACCCCTAGATGGTCCATGATTTTGCTCCCTCCCAGCCCCCCCGATTTGGGAGTCAGCAAAAATGTGGACCGCCTGAGGGTCCCTGAGGACTGATTAATGAAGCAGTAGTCTAGGCTGGAAAAGGGAAAAAAAAAAAAAACGGACCTGGACTTTGGGGTCCCCCACAATGCATTCCGCCAAATGGGAGGGTGCCATGATAAGTTCTCTCTCATGCCAGACGATCAATCCAGCCCTAGGGCTGCTTCACTGTCCAATCATTTCGCTGCACCTGTTCTGCATTTCAAACTGCAATTTTAACTTAACCAGCAAGCTGATTGGTCATCAAAACACTTTAATTGCTCATTTTTGTTTCTCAATTCCATAATCTGCCATGCTGGTATCTAATTCACTGACTGATTAAACCACACAAAAGAAAAACATGCATATAAAAGTGGGGCTGGCCGGGAGCAGCCGAGTGCTGTGCTGGCAGCCTCGGGCACAGGAGGTATCAGGTACGAGTCCGCAAGAGATCCGTAAGACCTGACCTCAGCACAAGCGCCCCGACAGCCAGCGGAGGGCGGAAACAGGCAGAGCCTTTGGGAGCCCTACATCCGCTGCTGCTGCTATCTACTGACGCTACTGCCACGCGCAGCTCCCTGGCGGAGAGGAGCCCATCCATCCAGGGTAAAAGTCTCAGCGTCACTGCGGGCCAGCTGTCTGTGGCGACTTACATTCGCCTTTTGGGGGCGAAAATCCCATCGCTGCCAAAACGATAAGCCTGTCAAGCTGTGAATGTTTCTTACTTGAATCTGCAGACACACCCTATCCTGCCCCAGACTTTAAACCTAGAGAATTCTGCCAAGTAAATCAGGGAGTGAAGTACGAGGACTAGGCCATGTGACCAGCCCTCAACCTGCCCTTACACTGGCTACTGTGTACCTGCCTCATTATGGTTCTGCACTGACATCCTGTCTGGGCTCCCAGTTTGGCTCCACCTGCCACCATCAACACCTCACTTCCACCCCTGTAATCAGACTCCTACTGGCCCGCAAAGCCTTTCAGCCACCATTACCACATTCCAATACCAGAATGGGATTTTTAGGAAGACTAGTTGAGCAAATAATAAAAAAAAATTGATTGTGGCCAATCAGAGATGCCTTCTGCCAAAGTGAGGCCCGGCCACGCCCACTCACCGGGTCTGTCAGCATCGTGCGCAGGTGCGAAGCCAGAGCCAGCAAAGCCAGGCCGTTGAAGGCCACGCCGTTCACCAGTGTGTACCAGAAGCTCTTCGAAGGCAAAAGCATGACGAAGGTGACCACGAAGTCAGCATAGAGCACCAGGAACCAGGTGAGGACTGCGCAGATCATGCCACAGCCGTCCTGGATGAACCAGACCCGGTCGACGGTCCGCGCTGAAGCCCCATGTGCCAGCTCCTCCTCCTGGCTCAGCAGGGGGTGATGCTGGTCCATGTCATGCAGCCGGTGGCCTGAAGACTGCATTATAATCTGCGGAGGGACGGAGGAAAAGGGAATAAGAAGAGAAGACCAGGGTCTCAGCATCCAGGCAGGAGGCCACCTGTGCTTTGGCCTCCCTTAGGTGTCGCCAGGCTAGTGGAACACCCTGGGGGGGAAGCCATTCGTGTCATAAGTCTGCGGTCCAGTGAGTAGGGAGACAGCCAGGCCCGAACCTGGGACCTCTGACTGACGGCGTCTCTGAAACCCCAAGGGAATGACGCGGGCAGCCACACCGAGGAAGAACCTGACTGCGGTATCAGCAAAAGCTGCCCCCGGTCAGTAACAAAGACAGAGCGACTTCATCAGCAACCTTCCTGGGTCAGACCTCATTCCGTCTGGGGTGTTACTTTGAAAGGGGCCACATAATGAAAGCAGCGTGGGGTGTAGTGCAGAAGGAACTGAAATCTTGAAAGAATACGTCCGAAGGGTTTTGGGTTCAAGGCCTGGAAAAAAGGTCAGGAGTCTTGTTCTTTCAAGCAAGATGATTTGCAGAAGTCAGACTTGATGGCCAAATAACTAAAAACTTATACATACAGAATAGAGGTGTAAAGGCACACAAAATTCCAATCCAAATATTATTTGAGAAGACAGAAAGCTGAAGGAACAGAATATTTAGTTCATTTGGCAATAATGCCCCCTACCATACCCTATATTTGTTGAATTCCATCCCCATCACTGACTTGGTTAATTACCCAGCTATTTGCGAGACGATTACCTAATGGGAGAGGTTTCTCTCAGACTTTCTTCCTAAAGCCAGTGGGAGGGCATGTAGTTTGGATAAACAAAAGAGGGACCAAAGTTATGTACCTAGTGGGGGTGGCTGTCATTAGCCATCAGCCTTTCCCTCCCTCCCCCACCCCCATAACTCCCCAAACACCGCACCCCCCCTGAGACTCTGTGTTCTTTCTGCGCCCCTGAAGCTAAAATGGCTATTCTCGTATCACGAGAAAAACACTGACAGCATCCCGCTTCCGTGCCCCCCTCCCCTAACTGCCTTGTTGGGAAGTCTGACCGTGACTCCTGCCAGGCCCGGGCTAAAACAGACGGAAGGGGTGCCTATTTGCCACTACTGGGCTCTGCTACAAATTACCTGCGTTCTTAGTGAATCTGCTGAAAGACCCAAGGGGGTGTCTGGGGGGAGGCAAGGCTGTCCACAGAAAGACCGTGTGGTGCGGAGGAGGGAGCGAGAATCGGCGATCAGGGCAAGTGAGACACCATCCGCCTTCACAGTCCATTTAACCACTCACTAACGCACGGAAGCACGGCCCGGCAGGAACGCAGCAAGGGCGCGTCTTCCCCGGGAGCCGCTACGACACGCCCCCGTTGTCATGCCGACCAAAGTGCTTCCTCCCAAACTTCCTGAGCTGCACATGACCTCGCCCACACGAATCACAGACTGCTGCATTCTTCTCAAGACCCTAGGAGGTGGGAATGCCCCCCCCCCCACCCAACTAGCTGCCATAGAAACCCATTACACCGCCCCCTTTTCAAATTCATGGGGGGGCAGGGCACGTTAAATATGATACTGCTACTTATCCAATAAGCATCTGGCAGCCCTGCGAGGAATCTGCCCGATCGGGTCCAGTGACGCCACACCCGGGATGGCGGGGCCAACGCGCCGAAGCCCAAATGGCGGAGACGCCTACGGGTGCGACCGGACAGGGACGCGGCATGCTGTCAGCAAGCCCCAGGAGCTGCTCCGGTCCGGCACTCCGGGTGCCAGACAGAGGGACGCCGCATATAGATTTCACAGAGCCAATGCTCCGGAGAGGTCCTTGGGGGTGTCCTGGCGAGACGTGGGGGCACTGGGTGGCCGAGTGGCGCTAGCCACCTGGGGCCAGAAGGTACAATCCACGTGCAGGCAGAGCCAGGGGCCGCGCTGCAGGGGTCCGGGTGGGTGGGGGGCCGCGCTGCACCCCCTTCGTCCTTCACCTAGTGATTCATCCGGATATATGAACACAGGAAAGGAAGGACTGGACCTGTCCTGACAAGAACGATGGGGCAGCGGCCGTTTAACATCCCCCAAGCCGCTTAGCCGACGGCAATCACAAACCGCAATCTTGGCAATAGCAGCTTTACTTTAACTCCTTACTTCCTAATTTTCATCTATTCCTGGAAAAAATAAAGATGTGTCATTCGTGTGGCGTGACGCTGCTTGGCGCCATGTCTGGCAGAGCCAACAGACTGAAGAAGCTCAGAGTTCTGGGACGGGACAATGCACCAGAGCTCTTCACAAGCGTGCATGAGCCTTCCCAGGCCAGCAGCCTGCCCACCTGCCTGCCGGACAAACTGGGTCAGCTTTCTAGAGCGACGGTGGGGGGGGAGGATGATCTTCTTGACAACACAAGATGTCAATGGTTGCCCCATGCATCACCCAGGAAGCTCTGACAGTCAGCACCACTATTCTCAGGCCATATACTGGACATGAAACACACACATTGTGCCCGAAAAGAGCCACTAGTGTTTTCCCCAGAGAAAGAGCAGACTGCTGATTAAGAGCAGAAGCACTGCCAGGGTATTCTGGGGGAAGGGAAGGCAGCAGGACCCCAGGACCCCAGGACCTCAGAGACACCACTGTGCCCCAGTACCCTCCAGACACTGATTAAAGGGCAAGTAAGAACAAACAGACAGAACCAACACAGTCACACGGGCACACAGACAGCCAGCCACCCACCCACGTGCACGTGCACACACACACATAAAACACACAGACACACACACACACAGACCCACCTCTGAGCCCAGGCTTCACAGTGACATGCCGTCTGTTACACAGGTCCGGTTCAGGGTGCCACATCCAGGGCCCAAGCACCTGTGGAGAGGCGGACCAAAGGGGGGGGTGGTGGTGGGTTACTCACACAGTATGGTACGTCTGTGCGGGACGGGGCTCACTACAGCCCATCTGCTCACCGCCCCCTCTTTCCCTGCCGCCACGGGCCGGCCAATCACACGGCACTCTGAAATCAGAACAGCTGGCTGGGGATTACGAAGCAGAAGCTGTGGTTGTAAGCATGGGGGGGGGGGGCAGAGCCGGCAGGCACAGCCACGCCCCCCCCCTCGCCCCTGCAACCCCCCTGCCCCCTCCTCCATGACACAGGCATGCACACTGCCCACATGGAAATGTCCCCATGTTCTTAAAAGCAATGTAGAGGATTGTCCCCGGGGACCTCGGCACTCAGAGCAAGCTAGCCGAGCCCTTTCCACACGCGTTTGTCAAGCAGAAAAAAAGGCTGATTCACCCACACAGCCATGGCTTGACCTATTCGGGATACCTTTTAACGTCAGGTGGCTTTCGGAAGGCGTCACGGGACACTGTGACACTCTCGGGGCGGCGGCCAAGGCGAAGCAAAGGGGGCGCGATCGCCAGACCCTCACGCTGACAAACGAGTACAAAATGACATATGGCAGGAGGCAGCAGGAGAGCAAACAAGCTGATTAGCGCTAAGTTCCCTTGCCTAGCCTGTCGGGAGTTTGTCTGTCTACATCACCTACACCATCCGAAAGAGATGCTCCTCCGAGGCCCTGCCACCGACCCCCACCCCGTCACGCAAGTGGCGGCAAGGAAACACGCGTTCAATATTTACTGATCTGAGGGCTTTGCACTGCATATGATTCCTGAGATTTGAGATGTCTGTTTAGATGCACACCTTTTACACACACAGGCACACACACACTCTGGAAAGGCTGGAAACAGTCAGCATATACCCACACATACAACAGCTCAGTGGTAGAAGCAATACGGGAATTCCTATTTAGTGGTGAAGCCCTGAATTCATCCCTATACGTCTCCAGCCGTTGCTTCAATCCCTGTTAGCGTCTTCAGATGTCCTCCATAATCAGTGTCAGCACTTATAAATCATTAGTGGGTAAAAACCCAGCAAATCTGCCCAATTGGGATGAATATTCGGGCATCATCGAATTGATGTAGGACACCGAGGGAAGGGGACAGATTTGCGGTAAATAAGGAGCCGGGATCTGGGGGTTACAGTGAGAGGACCCGCAGCAGCGCCGGCTCCCCGCCTTCACACACGTGCTCTTGTTTTTATTCATCTAATATTAATCATTTCGCTGATTTATTAAGCGCGTCGATGGGCCGCTTCCCATCCCGTTTGGGCGGACAGCTCGCGTCCCCCCCCCGGCGTCCTAGGCGTGGTTGCCATGACCTCGGATCGCGTCCCCAGTCTCCCCAAAGCGGACTGCGAGTCAAACCTCCAGCTCGGCGACCTGGGTTTCGGCTTCCCCCGGCCAGCGGAGCCGACACGCCGGGTGCGGAGCGGGGGATGGAGGGGGGCTCCCTCGGCGGAGATCGCATCCTCTCTCAGCCGCTCCGATGCACTGAAACGACGCGGCGTGAGAAGCAGCCGAGGCGGCCGCGACCCATCGGCGCCACGTCGAACCGCCAGTGCCCCGTAAGCAGGGCGGGGGGAGCGGCGCGGACGCCGGGGCTCCGTCTCACACACCCCCACCCCCCATACCTCTCTGTCAAGTGCTACAGGGGCTGCTTGGCCGGCGATCAAACCCACCATGCATCAAACACCGCGCACAGGGCAGCCCCTCTTCCTACACACCGCACCACATATATACATATGTCGGAGGACGGAAGGGAAGCGTGCCGCTTCCAGGCGGCGGGCAGCGGGATCTGACCCCTAACGTAGCATGCTAATGCTGCTAGCCCGCTCCACCGGACCGTCACGTAGAAGGCAACGTAACTAAATACTCACAGCCTGGGTGGCAATGCCAGGAGCCTGCGGCAGTTAGGGGGGAAAAACCTCTTATATTTGTTGCCGCTTCCCTCGGCCGTGTCCCTTTGCAGGAATTAAAGAGCAGCGAAACACGTTCTGGTGGGTGTCATTGTTTTCCCCAGCGGTGGCCGGAGCGGACTCACGCACTAGCCATGTACGCGGCGGTGCACACTTCCGGGATTCTCTTCGGCTCTGCTTGGGATTGGCGCTTCGTACATTTCCGGCCGCAGTCGGGTATGTTCGGAGGACGACTCTGAAGAGGTACTGCTTACTAAAACCGGGGGTAATGCGGTCATTTAGGCTGATTGCTGGTCCTCTAAAAGAGTGGCTGTCGTGATCAGGAATTATTACGAGCATCATCAAGAAATGTACCATGAAAACAAGTCATATAAATGTACCCATACATCGCCTAGCAAATATATCAGATGAATTACTTACAGAATATAATTGCAATTAGTCACTTAATATAAATCAAATACGGAATATTTTAGCTTATTTAGCGCTTTTATGAAAGCTTGCCAGCCTATTTAAGTAAAGTTGGAAAAGATCCACTTGAAACTACGGATTGTAATGCTGGGTATGGTGAGGTTTCATTCTTCCATTGGCAGATCACCAGATCAGAGTCCTACACTTAGAAATGTTTCTGGTAATATTAGCAGCAGGTAAGAAATTTCAGTGAAATGTCAGAAACCAGCGTTTTTCTTTGGTCACAATCTACCTCCTACTGCTTAGAAAGCTGATCACAGCGGGTGGGAGGGGATTATTACCAAGGAGTAAACTGCTTAAAGGAATTTCTCTGCGACCACAATACGTTTATAGACATGTACAAACATATTATAAGTACAAACATTATAAAACAATGAGTGGGGGAGCCGGACCAAGTAAGAAACCATAAATGTATTGCATTGTATTGTGCTGTGAGGGTTCATGTAGTGATGCAAGGTTCGCCAACATGTACTGTATATATAAAGTATACTCAGTGTGTGTCTATATATGTGTATAATATTTTTTAATGTAGGTAGATCATTTTGACCTGGTCAGTAGCTCACAAGTAGCTCACAAGCCGAAAAAGTGTGGGCACCCCTGGTATGCGGTATTTCGGTAATGTCAAGAGATAATTACTTCACAATAGTGCCCTCTAAGGATATTCATGGCAATGCACAGCTTATCGTTCACAAACCCGAATTTCAATCAGAAATATACACCCTCGCAACACCAAACAAGGAAAGTACAGTGACTCATTCTTTTCAATTAGTTTATTATAGGTTATTTTGGCACAAAATTAAATAAGGCACATTCATTTGCTTAAAAATAAAATCAATCTACTAATTAAAACCGTATAAAAAATAACCACGATTCTCTGTCTGATTAGTGCACAAATGACACCAATTTAACTAGTTTTATAACAGACCACATTAAGTATACGAGAGAAAACTTTTTATTTTTCATGACTAGACAAGTAATGTGTGCAAGGTTTCTCTGGAATGGGTCAGCATCATTCTGAGGGGATATTGCTGCACAGATTACATTGAAATGTGTGATACCTTCTTCTGCAGGAGATTCGTTGCATTGCTACAAAGCCACTGTCCCAGGTAACTGGTCAGTGGACACATTTTTTAACCATCCGTCCAGCTTCCATTCTGTAAACAAACCAAAAAAATCCATCTCCATAGCAACAGAATAACGAGAGGGAGGAAAGACTGCACCCGTAGAAGGAGATGTGCTTTTATTTTTATTTTATTTAAAAATCAATACCCACAAAAGGAAAAACTGGTATTCAAACCAAATTTGCCTCTCTGAGAAACACAGATGACAAAGATAATTGCTTTGAATGATTTAAAAAAAGCATTTTATATATTATTGGTAACGTGATGTGGTTACTGTAATTGGCACATTCAAGTTGGGTCAGAAACCTTCAGGGACACAATGATGTTCTGTGATAATTACGTATTTTCAACCACGTCAAAGCGCTTGCTATGAAATGTTGAGAAACAGTTTGTCATACTAGATTTTGCAGGATTTTTCTTTTTTAGTAGAGAGTGCAGATTTATGTGTTTAAGAGGTCATTCATGCTCGCTCGCTACACACTGGATGAGGCGAGGAAAGTGCCACGAGGGAGGGGGGTCCGCACACTCACTCCTGTTACAAACGGAGATGCCGGGTGGGCAGCCGCGATCCCCCTTGGGCGACCGCCTTTCATGCCCCTCTCTCTGCTTGTCGAGTTAGTGCAGATCAGTTCTAGAGCTGTTCCATAAATGCAATGCAACAGCAACTGCTTCAGTTCACCACCAACCCTGAGACACAGTTCTTTCAAAAAAATGTGAGCCTATTAAAAAAAAAAAAAAAGGAAAACACTGAAATACACATGGCTATTTAAAACTGTTAAAAATGATTAAGTGTGTGGGGCCAGGATTTTGCGTCCCAATTCTTCCCTATCAGGTCCCTGGTGTGGCTCTGGCTGTACGGTACGCTACTTCACCAAAGACGGCTACGACCACGAGGAGACATGGGCATGACGGCAAGTGAGTGTTGGAGGACAGTCACGGGTCATTTTTCATGTCACTTCCCTTTTCGCGAAGGCGCAGAGAAAGCGCACTGGGGGGGAAGAGGCAGATAATGAGGCCTTTCTCTCCAGTGGCTACGGGGCAGCCGTGGGGTCAAAGTTGCCTCCTGTGTGAAGCATATTTCAAGCACATTACCCCACTGCGCGAGGTATGTTGGAGGGGAGTGGGCTGTGACTGGTGAGGTGCCTCACAGGGCTTATGAAGCCACATTGTCCATTATGTGGCCCCCGGGCTCCAGACCACGGTGGTCCGGTTGCCCGTCTGGCCCGGTTTCCCCGTTGACCTGCTGGAGTGAGAGTGAACAGACTTCCTGTGGTGCATCGCCAGTGTCCATGTCGCCCCCGTGCGCCAGTTCTGGCGCCCCCGTGTGGTAGTCCTGTTCAAGCGCAACTGTGTGACTGCGACTCAGAGTCTTGCTGCGGGAGCTGGGTCTCTCCCAGGTGCGATCTTGGGCTGGGGGTAAGAGGCTGCTCTTCTCCGACATCTCCCCGCTTCGCCGGGGCTGCTCTCTCTCCAGTCTGCCGTCAGTCTGGCAGGAAGCAGCCAGGCTCGGAGGTCAGGGGTCTAAGTATCACATTCACACACTACAAGCCCCCCCTCATTCATTTCAGCCTACAGTTCTGTGTTGTGCATTTTTACCACACATATCAGGCAAATAAAATTCTTATTTATTTTAACAATGTTTTCAAAGCTGTAGCCCAAGATGCCCTTATGATAGCACTTCGGTGACTTTGACGCCACTGAACTATGATCCAAAGGTCAGGGCTGTGACCAGAATCATTGCACCGTTCCTCGTTTATAGCTGATAGTTCTTCCTGTGCCCAAATATCAGCCAGATGGTCTGAAGGAACCGTTACCTGGATCAATGTGGCTGAATCCAAAGACGGCGCCGTCATGTCCCTTAACATAGCTCTCTTCAGCTGCTGCACACTGGGGGGTGACAGATCAGTCCCAGTCACACTTTCCTTACAATCATTTATCTCAACGCTGATTATTTCAGGCCATAAGTCTGCCGTCTTATCATAACCATCAGCCATTCGTAGGAGGACTGAGGCTTTGTAGCCTGGAGCAACACTCTTGTCACTGCTTGGTTTAACACAATGGCAGTCAGTAAAGAGAGTAATGGAGAATCGGTTAGAGCAACTAGTGACTCACAGTGCTTGCTAATCTCACCCACTGTGAGCTGCAGAGCCTCACCGCGCTCCTGATGCAAACTTACTTGCTCCATGTTCTTCCACAAGGCGGTGCTATTGAGCCATAAGTGCGCCCACTTAGAGGAGCCATAATCTTATTTTCACTACCATCGGGGTGTTAGAGCCGTCTAGCTGTGCTGCCTGGAAGTGGATTAATACCGGTCTGAGCTGCCACCCCCCCCCCAGCCAGCTCTGCCCTCACCGTCGGTCTGAGCTGCCCCCCCCCGCCACTAGCTCTGCCCTCACCGTCGGATGGACTGCTCCGTGTCCCGCCTCCGGCTGCGGGGGTCGTCCAGGGCTTTCAGCCGCTGCATGATCGATTGCGCTAATGATTGCGGAGAGGAAGCATTAGAGGACTGTGCAGGATCATAACGTACTGCTGAAAGAGAACAGACACGGCGAGGCGGACTGCGGCATGCGCGCTGACACATCTGAACAGACACGGCGAGGTGGACTGCGGCATGCGCGCTGACACATCTGAGCCCACGTGGACCAGATAACCTTCCTGGCTTTAAGTCACTGGGCATTCTTCAAAGGAGCCGACGTTCTCCCCACAAAACGTCAGGGTCGATGCAAACACACGTCACACACAGAGCGCCTCCCAGAGGCACAACTGCAGACACGCCAATCGCTAAAATGTCAAGCGTTTTAATGAAAAGCTTTCAATTGCGCCATCGACCGCGAATGGCTTCCTCCCACTGCTCCTCATTGGATTGCAGCTGACATCAGAGCAGGTCACTCACTCTTCCCCAGAGCTCCACGGGGCACGGACAGCACCTGGAAGGGCTTCTCCTCTGGGGAAAGTCCAGACGCCTTCTGGAGGATCCTCACAATCTCTAAGTTCTGGGGACAAACACAGGCGTTGCTACATGACACCGTACTGCTGGGTCTGGTAACAGAGTCGTTTTGCATGCAGGTGTAGCAAAATGAATAGTGTGAGTGTGTGTCTGCAACACTGCGAAAGTGCCCTTGTGTCCATGACTGAGGGAGAGGATGCGTGTCTGCCTCCCCATGACTGAGGGAGAGGATGCGCGTCTGCCTCCCCATGACTGAGGGAGAGGATGCGCGTCTGCCTCCCCATGACTGAGGGAGAGGATGCGCGTCTGCCTCCCCATGACTGAGGGAGAGGATGCGCGTCTGCCTCCCCATGACTGAGGGAGAGGATGCGCGTCTGCCTC
>JAODKL010000009.1:9852353-9871168 GCA_026780765.1 Petrocephalus schoutedeni
GTGAGTGTGTGTGTGTGTGTGTGTGGGTGAGTGCGTGTGAGTGAGCGTGGGTGAGTGTGAGTGTGTGTGTGTGTGAGTGAGTGCGTGTGAGTGTGTGTGAGAGTGAGTGCGTGTGAGTGTGCATGGGTGAGTGTGAGTGAGTGTGTGTGTGTGTGTGAGTGAGTGCGAGTGAGTGCGCATGGGTGAGTGTGAGTGAGTGTGTGTGTGTGTGTGAGTGCACGTCAGCACTACCTTGCCCCCCATCTCCAGGGCGCAGTCCAGGGCCGTCCTTTGCCTCTTGTTCCGGAGCTGGACCGAGACCCCGGCCTTCACCAGCAGCTCCACCAGGTCGAGGTGCCCCCCCTTCACCGCCTCGTGCAGTGCCGTGCTGCCCTGGTGGTTGGACGCATTCATGGACGCGCCGCTCTGGGGAATGGAACATGGGGTCAGAAACTTCATTTAAGCACTAGTGTACCCTCCTACAGGACTTAACTGCCATCAGCTGTACTGTTCAAACGGATTCAGGGTAACAATGCAGAAGTCTTCCCTGAAGCAACACTCACACAAGCCCCTAGCAGAGCTTGGAAATGCCTGTGAAACGGACTATCCAACTAGCAGCATGCATCATAGTGGTTAAGGCACCAGGCGCAGGCCAGCAGAGGTGGAGATTTCAGGTCCAGAAAGTAAAAACTCCAGGCCAAGATTTGGTTTCAACCATCCGGATGAGCATAAAGGGTCACAGTTACAGAGCGCCGAACTGGTTGGTTGAAACAAAATCTTGGCCTGGAGTTTTACTTTTCGGACCTGAACTATCCACCCTCTGCAGGCCAGCAGCCCCAATGCATAGGCGCACACGCGCACTCACATGCACTCACACCGCACCAGCGACCAGCCGCAATATCACATGCAGCTACATAAAGCTGCTGACGTGTAACCGCTCAGAAAAACGAAAGAAAGAAGACAGGAGAGTCACCGTGAGCAGCACCCTGGCCGCCTCCAGGTGGCCCCTGAGACAGGCATGGATCAGGGGGGTGTTTCCATACTGGTCTTTCTTGTTCAGCTTGGCATTGCACTCCAGGAGTAGGGTCACCACCTGGGGGTAAAGGCAGAGTCCAACTCGCCATGAGAGTCCAAGGTACATGAAGGTACCTCCTGCTGAAGGGTGCACCAGTAGAAGCTGGAGACCAAATCACAGCTGACTTAAAGCCAGAATTAGGAGTTCTGACTAATTAGATGCAGCAGAGGGAGGTTCACAGATCCCAAACCTCCCAAACCAGACTCGTTGATTTGCTGAATTATACTGTCTGGTCATAGAAAATAACAAATAGAGAGAATACCTGAAGTTCGGCGAGGGGGGGGGGCGGTAGGGGGCTTGGCTGGCTGGGGATGGAGCGTCGGGCTGCTCACCTGCAGGTGGCTGTTCTGGCAGGCCAGGTGCAGCGGCGTGGCACTCTGCCCGTTGCGGGCGTTGACGCCGGCACCGTGGCGGGTGAGCAGGGAGGTGAGGCCGGCGTGTCCGTGCAACGCCGCCACGTGGAGGGGCGTGAAGCCGTCGGCCGTGCTGCTGTTCACGCTCAGACCGCTGGCCTGCAGGCTGGACAGCTTCTGAAGACGCAGGCGGCCACCAGTCCAGCTCGAGTTACCCACTCAGTTACGCAGAAGTAGCCCAGAGACTCCAGCTACTCTCACATAACTGACGGCCGCGTGACTGTACTAGCTGCAGTCGTGTGTGTGCGTGACGCCAGCGTGCACGTGAAGGACGGCCATCTGCACAAACCTTCTGCGAGGGCTCGCACTGCGGGCACTGGCACAGCGGGTGGCACAGCTCAGCCTGTGGCGGCGGCCCCGCCTCCTCGTCCTCGGGGTCCTCGTCCAGCCACTCCAGAAGGTAGCGCACCTGCGGTGCCGCCCCACACGGCTAAGTAGCGCTAACGGCACTGGCAATGTGTGAAGGTGGTGCTAATGCACGTTAATGACAACGTGAGCGCGCTTAGGGTGCGCTAACTTAACTATACCGAGCATGCACACATGCTACACTAACACAGATAGCACCGGGTGCTAAGCTAACATGCAGACACCGGCAACAGCACCAATCACGGCAGGGCGCAGCATCTGGAGATCCTTTGACCTCTGACCTTTGACCAAACACCCCACAGCAAATCACACCTAGAGCCATTTAGAGGGGATTTTCCTGTAATCCTGTAAGGCTGAGCTGGTGGCTTTGCCAGCAGGGCAGAGGTGAGTGACCCACCCTGCTGCATTCACACACTCACTACAATACCCACAATACTGCTGTATAGCCATTTCCTGTATAGGACACCCAATGTAAAACTGCAAGCTATGCAAGTGCTTGTAGGCATTATTGCCATCATCATTAACAATAACAATAAAATCAATGCAACCTTGTGGGCATACCACATCAATACAGTGAAAGCCTGTGAAAGGTATTCAAATTAGGCTCAAGTGGTATTATGATAACAGTACACCATGTTTTTCTGGGTATACCACGGTATACCATGGACGATACCATCCAAGCCTAGTTCAAATTGGGCTGTGTTTGATGAATGTGTCATCGAGAGCCCGCCCTGAGTTTCTTCTCGGATTTACAGTTAAAAGCCACAATGGGATTACTGTGAAGCTGAGCCACAGCAGATGCTCCTTCGTTTAGTGACCGCAGGAAGCTTATGTGGGGGAGGCTTGGGGCCGATCCTCTGTCTCAGTGTCCGGTTTAGGACTTGCCTCCAGAGGACCACCCAGTGTCCATCAGGAAGGGGGACCTTTCATACCGCCATCACACACACCTGCAGCTGCCCACACCCCACACTGGCACAGTGAACCCTCCAGAGTGCTTTGAAATATCCCAACACCCCCTACCTCCCTGCAACCCTCTCAAAGGAACATCAACACCTGTTTCTGCCCAATAGCCACTGCCAGCCTATGATTGTCCCTGACCTCAGGCTTTTGCTGGATGACCCCTAGTGTACACTCCACCATTAGCAGACAAGCAGAGGCTGTCATCTTCCTCAGGCAACAGTAACACATGTAACCCCTCAGAGGTTTCCTTGCACCGAGATATGGCTCTGCCCCCCAGATGTGCACCACAGCCAGGAAGACAACCTCGCCATCCATCCTCTGGCTCCTCAACTGTCATCAGCTACTTCTCGTGTAGTGTGTAAGTTAGCCTCTGCATCCATTTGGGGTGTGCACAGTATTTACACGTCTCTTCAGTGTGTGTGTGTGTGTGTGTAACGAGGTTTAATCAGGGTGGCATCTCACCATCTCCACGTCTCCATCAGCCACAGCCCGCAGGAGCTTCTCCACCTGAGCAGAAGAGAGTAGGAAGTCAGGAAGGAGACCATCATGCACTACACGGCTAATCCCAGCCTTTAAGAGCACCATAATCAGGATTACGGAGCGAGAGGATCATCAGCAGCAGGGCACACGAGACAGAAACACACTGTCATGCAGATTCCTACAACCAGCCTGCCCTTAGCCCTAGACCATATAGTGAAGTAAGTGCAAACTAATGGCCAGGTTGGTGTTAGACTTCCGGGACAGATGTTTCATAAATACCTAATGAGCTTTAAGTGTTTAGGTTCCCAGAAGAAGGTTCCCATAAATGACCTCCACGATCTCCTGACCCTGTGGGCTGAGAGCATAGAGCAGCTGCAGTGGGCTAATGGGAATGTCTCCCTGCAGCTGGGAGGCACTGGCTTCTGCTTCCTGCTGCCCACTGCATACATTACGCCGATGTTTAGTTTCATTCTAAGGGAGCCTCTATCAAAAGCAAGCCAACTG
This sequence comes from Petrocephalus schoutedeni, assembly GCA_026780765.1. Taxonomy (NCBI): domain Eukaryota; kingdom Metazoa; phylum Chordata; class Actinopteri; order Osteoglossiformes; family Mormyridae; genus Petrocephalus; species Petrocephalus schoutedeni. The sequence continues at coordinate 9,856,131 of JAODKL010000009.1, forward strand.
AACAAAACTGAAGGCGGAAAGACCAATGAACATGCAACCAGGAAAGACGGCTGCAGTAAAGGCCTGGCAAGGCATCACTAGGGAGGAAGCCCAGCATTTGGAGATCTCCATGGGAGATCCAGACTTCCAGACTTCAGGGAGTCATAGACTGCAAAGGATTTTGTACTAAGTATTACAAATGATCATTATAGTTATGACATTATTAGTTTGTCCAATTACTTCTGAGCCCCTGAAAATGGGAGCACCATATATAATAATGGCTGCAATTCCTGAATGGCTGATACAATATTTTTGTTAAACCGCTGAAAGTCCACACCTCAAACCCATCTTGATTGCTTAATTTCAAATTCATCACAAGGATGTACAGCCAACAATATGAAAATTGTTTCTTTGTCCAAATACTCATACACCAAATTTTATATAAACTATTCGTTGAAAGACCAGTTCATAAGTATCTTCAGGATGAAGAATTTTGGGACTTTCATGAAATCAGGACTTTTAATAGACCAATGACATTCCTAAAATTGTGAACACATTCTCTTAGCCCTGATTAGGTTACATCAGAGAAATCTGATTCTTTTATAAACAAATTTAATCATATATAAAAAAATTAATAAAAGCAGCATTATTGCAGACATAGTTTAAAGGGAAATTAAAATACATTTAGCAAATGGCATGAACAAATTTAAAGAGCACTTTAAAATCTATCTGTGGGACCATAACCAAAATCTTCATTTTAGAGAGAATAAATGAGAAATACATTTCTTCCAATTATGGGTAATAGCATTGGGATAAATCCCTAAGTCGATTTTGACTCACATGAATCAACTGCAGATCATAGGCCTCAAAATAAGCATTCAGGGGGGATGTGGCTAATTCTAACACCCTACTCAGCTTGGTTTGGAGTCATTGATTACTTTGCTGCCTAATTAAGATTAAAAAAGTATCAGTTTCCTTAATATTCGGCTGGATATTTGGCAATACTGGAGAGGTTAAATGTATAATCTGAAACATTCCACAATCAAACAGGGGTAGGGAATATCTGGGTCATATCTGTAATTATTAGTAAAAATGCTAACATCCAGTACCACTGTATTTTTCCAAAGATACTCGCCTCTCACAAAGCAGATGCCGCAACACATCATGCCAGCGTTCAACGCTACGATCACTCATCCGGCTCTAGCCCACTGGCTGTGCTAAGGGGACCGGCCGGCCCGGCTTCTGGTCCGCTCAGGCACCGGGAAGGCCAGCTACGGGGTCCTCACCTCCTTATGGCGCACGCGGTCGGCGTCCGGCTTGATGTCGGTGTTGAGCGACGACGTGCTGGAGATGGAGGAGCGGCGGCTGCTGCTGAGGTCGCATGGGGGCTGGGGGGAGCGCCTGGGGGACTGGGAGAGAAGAGCAGCCGCAGCCATGCGGGTGAGGTGGCCGCAGCAGGGAGCTGCTGGGCAGCACGGAAAGCCCAGCTAATTCCATCCATCCATTCACCATACCCCCTTGTCCTATGCAGGGTGGCAGGGGGGCCGGAGTCTATCCTGGAAGGTACGGGCACAGGCAGGGACTAACCCAGGATGGGGAGCCAACCCATCACAGGGCACAGACACACACCACTCACAGCTCAGGACAATTTGGTAACTCCAATTCACCACAGCATGTTTTAGGACTAGGGGTGGGGGGGTAACCAAACCCCACAAGGAGAACAAAATAGTAATCTCACATTTTTATTGCTTCATTTAATTTGCCCCCCTCCCCAGCAGGCGAAGCCCTACCTCCATGGGGCTCCTCTGTGAGCCGGTCCTCGTCAGCTCCAGCAGAGCCAGGATCTGCAGACAGACACCCAGGGAGAGTCAGGACACTGCAGCATGCACTTGGGACGGATTACGCAGCAATGGCCATGTGGCTGCATGAAACACATCCAGTGCAATACTTTTATTTCATTTACCATTTTAATGTACCTGGCAGATATTCATGTAATACACTAACTATTTACTTACTTCTTACTTTAATAATAATAGTGTAAGCAGAAGCCCGGTCTGGTCCAATGTTTCTAAAACCGTTCCTCAGGGACTTGTAGATGGTCCATGTTTTCGACCATCTGGAGGTCCCCGAGGACCGGAACGGGAAACATGCCATTAGACTGCCAGAGACGGTGGCTCGCCTTGGCATTGAGGGCACAATGGAGGGGTGTGTCTTTGGCTTTGTTGTGGATGGCGGTGCTGGCCTCGTTCTCCAGCAGCACCTCGATGATGCCCTCGTAGCCCCAGCGAGCCGCGATGTGCAGCGGCGTGTCCCCCTTGTCGTTCTGCAGGTCCAGCCGGCAGGAGTGCAGGTCATAGTACACAAGGGCCTTCACGCACTGAAAGAGAGCCACAGGCCAGCCAATCACACACTGAAAGAGAGCCACAGACCAGCCAATCACACACTGAACGAGAGGCACTGTCCAGCCAATCGCAGACTGGAAGAGAGGCACTGTCCAGCCAATCACACACTGAAAGAGGACCACGGGTCAGCCAATCACATAGTGAAAGAGAGCCACTGTCCAGCCAATCACACACTGAAAGCGAGCCACGGGCCAGCCAATGAGATCCCTTTGTCACTCTCCATGCCTGATAACTGTTATTATTATGCTTTTATCATCTTTAGCATGTAGGCATTATCAAAGGTCTCCCCTGCCAAAGTGTTTTCTGCCAGTTGCTGAAACTCCAAATTCAACAACGACACATTTATGTATAATGAAATAAAATGATCCTTTATTTGCCATTTCCACGAATATGAGTACAGCTACACTGGAATGCTTCGCTTTGCCTGGCCCATCTGCTTCTCCTTTAAGACAAACACACACATATAAACAGCCGAGACCAAAGCTTGGGGCAGGTCAGGCCATTTATCCGGCACCACTGGGGCTTAAACCAGCGACCTTCTGACCTTTGGCGTAACCTGCCAGGTCACACAGCACCCCCTGCTTGGCCACACACAGCCCCCTAGAATTCTGCTTGGGCTTCCTGGGACTTAAGCCAAAATAATTATTTGTTTGTGAGTCCCAGTAGTTAACCTGAAAGAACAGAAGACCAATGCACACGTCCTGTGTTACCCGGAAAGGTGTCAGGTATAAACAAGCAGCTGCGTCAGAGAGGCAGTGTCACAGCCGGGGACAGAATCAACACGGGCACTCAAACACCTAGGTCAGGAGGAGCTGGGAAGGTGGGGCTTACATCCTCATGTCCATACATGCAGGCCAGGTGCAGGGCTGTGTTCCCGTAGTTATCCTGGGCGTCCGTGCTGGCCTTGTAATGTAGGAGCAGCAGCTGGAATGGACAGTGAGGTGAGCAGGGGCCAGCCGCTGGGTGCTGCACAGGAGAGTCTCCAGCAGGGGGCAGGCTTACCGTCACTCCCTGGTATCCCTTCTGGCAGGACAGGTGCAGGGGTGTGAGGGCGTGGTAATCGGTGGCATTGACCACTGCGCCCTTAGACACCAGCAAGTCGATCAGCTGCGACTGACCTGGGGTGGCATCACCGGTCACATAAAGAGGGCGAAGCATGGGCTAGCACATGGTTATCCGCGTACAGGGTGGGGCTGACCTTACACTACACACTTCATAAGATTCAACACTCTGCACACTAAAAGGCAAGAACTACACCAATTAAAAATGTTTCCTGAAGACCAAAAACATCACACAGAGCAATTTCATTTCTTTTTATCCTGTTGAGATAGGAAAAAAAGAAATCAGTGTAAAGTGGGGCTCCTAACTGAGAAATGACCTGCGTGCCCACATTTAAAGGAGGGATGCAGCCCAGAGGAGTATCCTCCCAGAGGGGGAGGGCATCATTCGGAGGGGGCCATATCCTGGAGGGCGGGGGGGGGGGCGCAGATGCGACTCACCGCAGACAGCGGCCACGTGGAGTGGAGTGTAGCCCCGGTCGTCCCGGGAGAAGGGCGTGACGATGGAGGGGTCATTCAGCCTCCTGGGGAGCGAGAGGTGAGCCAAGGGGGCGAATCACGTTAAAATGGGTGAAGGGAAAAACGGGCCGACGTGTGCATGGGGCTCATTTTTTAATGTCTATATTATACACTGTGGGGACTATGTTAACATGTTATTCCGTTATTCCGTTTTATTCAGTCTCCACAAGGTGAAACGTAATTTTATAAAAATCAATGACAATCAAAAAACTAAAAACGCCAAAAGTTTTGTATTTTGTTTGGTTACTTATGGTTAAGGGTAAGGCTGGGTAGGGGTTAAGGGCGTCATTGTTGGGATTAGGGTCTTGCCAATATAAATGAATGGAAATAAATAAAAGTGTGTGTGTGTGTGTGGTCACATGAGGCTTCTGAAGCTACTTTGGGTTGTTTTCTGGTTGGAACTCATGACACAAATTAGGGATGATTATGAATAGTGCTGGAGGGTTCTAGCGGGCTTCTGGGCGCTGGGTCTGTACCGCCTTGTGCTGCCGCAGTAAAGAGGGCAGCGTGGGGATCCTGGAGAGACAGAAGCAGAAGCGGCCCGGGCCACCTGCTTAAGCACAGCCTCTGCCCAGACAGACTTCCAGCCGCATTAGGGGAAGGAGACACAGATCCGCAGCCTCGGGCCAAAAGCCGGCATGTCTCTGGCCACCAGGCAGACACCGTCTCACTGGCCGACCCTCCCACCCCCCCCACGGTCCCTGCGCCTGAGGGCCAGGCTCACCTCAGCCGAAGTCATCCAGGAGATCATTGTGCTCTGATGTTCGTCTGTAGGTGCTATGGCGCTTTGCACACCGCACGCCCCGGAGACTGGGGGTGCACCAAGTCAGAATGTGACATGGGGGGGGGGACTGACCCAGAGAGGCGGCGCTCGCAGCTGTCACAGGAGCACAGTGGGTGGCACAGGCCGGGGCCCTCCTCGTCACTCTCGCCCTCGCTGAGCAGACGCCGCACTTCTGCCTCGTTCCCGTTTGCTATGTGCTAGGGGCGGGGGGGCACACAGCATTAAGGCTCACATTAGCTGGGTATCAGTATGGTCCCCACCCCTGTGCCTTTCCAGCAGCCTAGGCACCCCGGCGAGGCTCATGGGGGCAGTGACGGCGGCTCACGCCCAGACGTGGCAGAGGACGGGGCCTCAGCGCGTGGCTCACCTCGAACAGGCAGTCGATGGGGGTGGTAGCGTTCTGGGACACCAGGTTCATCTTATTCCTGAGAAATGCTTTATCGTTCAGCTCTCCGGAAGCCTGCCAGACCAAAAGGCACAGGCCAACCATCACGTCACTGACCCAGACGCTGGCAAAGTTCCATTTTGGGCGGCTTGTAGGACAGTCTGTGTATAATGACAGCTAAATCACATTTTAATAATGTCTAAAATGGGGTTTCAAGAGTACATGAAAAAAAGATGAAAAGATATCACAACGACTCCTTTAGAAAAATAATACCGGATAATGAGCTACATTTCCACCGTCACAGACATAAAGCCCCATTGGGATCATGAAACAGCAACAGATGCTGTTCACCGGTAGAGCGAAGGCTAGGCAGGCTGCATCAGACAGCGAGGGACGCTGTGTTAGGAAGAGGACTTCAGGGGGTACGGGTTTTGGACAAGAACCGGGTTCTAACTCAGGCGAGCAGGCTGTCTTTGTCCCAGGAAATGACATGGGGCCCACACTTCAGTAAGTGTTTTATGTTTAGTTAGTAGCAAAATTTCCCTGGGATTCGACCCCACGACCTTTGCATTATTAGAACAATGCTCTACTTGTCGAGGTATCGGAGTCATTTTGCTTTTCACTGGGAAAACTAGCAGATGGCCCACTTGCCAAGGCTGAGGCCGCGCCGGTGAAGCTCTTCAGCCTCCTTGATGCCGGTGCAGAGAGAACATGCAAAGCCATGATGAAGTTAGACTAACCAGACCTACACAATAACAGATGCAAGCTCCACCACCCTTTTCACAAAGCCACGCATGGGAGGAGTCCCAGCAGAGTGAAGATTGAATGATGAAGACCAGATATTGGCCATCCTGTCAGAGGACCAAAGCATCCTTTTAACGTCCCTTCTACACACACACGCCCTTGCTTTTGCTCTTTGGAGGCAATTACAATTGGGCCACTTACAGGCCAGCATGAGTTTTATACCACAGAAAGCATCCCACCTAATCCATGCGGTTCCACGTCAAACCACGCCCCGGACTGGCAGACTAACCGTGGGATCTTGCGTGAGGTTTCCCTGGCTGATGTACTCTATCGCAGCCTCGAACGACGTCAGGCAATAGCTCAGGTCATCCTTAGCAGAGTGACAGAAGCGGAAGTTCTTGATGTAGCTGAGGTTGGCCATCCTGCGTAATGTAGGAGGATCTTTAATAAGTGCTGCATATATCCTGAGACATGCAACACAGACAGTTACGGCCCAGCAGAGAGATCGCTCGACTCACCAATTAGGGATCTCTGTCTTCACCAGCAGATACAGCAGGACCGAGAGCAGATCATCGGCACACATGGCTTCTATGTTAACTGCAGAAAATGTGGAAGAGCTGTCAGCATGGCTCAGTCATAAACCCCTCTAAGAAAGGCCCAAACAGACGACGGCAGTGTCCCGCTAACTGAATTTAGCCCGGTCTGCCGATTTAACCTGCCCAAGTCACTCACGCTGAGAGGCTGGTATGGGCCCAAATTGGGAAATTGCCTGTTTGACAAACACAGATTAGGAGTGCGGCTCCTTCTGCCGCACAAAGAGCGGGTCTGTGAACGGCGGCCAGCGGGCCAGCTTCGTGAACACAGAGGGACGCGTTCTGGGGAACAGTGGGCAGTCTGTCAGGCCGGCGTCGAGGGATAATCGCATTAGGTGGCACCGATTCGACTGCTGGTTGTGACAGCCCTATAATAAAAGACCTCAGGGGCCTCGGCCGTGGATCCGCGACTGACGCTGATCTCTCCCATGGGGCGTCATGAGTATCGCCTACCTGTGCGGCTGGGGGACTGCATGATGGTGAGGGCCACCAGCTGCAGGCACAGCAGCTTGTGCTGCGGTGACGTGCAGCGGTTCAGCTGACTGAGCTCCCTCTTCGCCCGTGGGATGTTAATGCTGTGAGGGAGTCATGTGCAAAGAGGGGGTGGGGCTGGGTCAAAGGTCACAATGATGCAAGTCTGAGATCCTGCGCGCACAGACAGAGACAGACTGCCTCTCCCACTCATACAGGCACTCATACATGCAGACACTGCCTTCTCTTTCAGGACTGTCACTCTGTCTAAGAGGGAGCCACCGGTGATACAGGATATTCTGTTACGTTAAGCAAAACACACACACACACCCACTTATACGGGTCACCACATAAATATTTACATTAGATTGTAACTGAAAACTAGAATTATGCTAAAAACTGGCAGCAATGTGTTAATATCCTCCTTACTTCAGTTCTTTAAAAACAAACAGTGGATTCAACCTAGACAGTTCCATGCCACCCGAGTGAACCGGCGACAGGGCAGAGTACAGGGCAGAGTACAGGGCAGAGTACAGGGCAGAGCGAAGGGCAGAGCGCCGGGCAGAGCGCCGGGTGGCCCCGGCACCCAGCTGCGGCAAACTCACCAAAATTCAGACTTTACTCCCAAGTCTTTCTGCTGCAGATGTTGCAGACTCCTGGTGATTTTGTTGAAAGCCGCATCCTGTTAAACGCAGATGTTAGAGCACATGGTCTCTGTGGCTGAAACACAACTACAGCAAGGTAAAGCCATTCTCAGGCACTGCATACCTGGCTTGCTTCAATACTTCCAACATATTTAAAGATGAAGTCATGGATACCATGATGAATGTACATCTAGGAAGCAAAAAAGAAATTAGAAAAGAACCAGACAGGTATATGCAAAGGTGGGTAATCCAGGTCCAAAGAGTAACAATCCAGACCAGGATTTTGTTTCAACCACCTAGTTGAGACTGGCTGTGTCCAAATTCAGAGGCCGCGTCCTACCAAGGGCACATTTGTAGACCGATTACGTCAGGATTGGAAGGCTCCTCCAAAAGCCGCCGACTAACGCGCCCTACTTTTCCGTTTTTTATAAGGATGGGTCGGGTGTATTATTCTTCACAGCCCACGATTCATTGCGGACCGAAATCGCGATGACTCTTGGCATTCTTGGGAATCTTTGTATACTTAAATGTAGTGGTACAAATGTTAAAAGCTTAAAACACGTGTGCTGTACAGCTTTTGACAATTGTGTAGAAATCGCCCAGTACACTAATAAACTTACTCTAATAAAATAAATAAATAATAAAAAAGGACAAAAATATGATGCTAAATAACAAAATAAATATTTAATATTGTACAATATTATTATAAAATGGATAAAATATATCAAAATAAAAAATAATAATTATAAAAAAAGAATTAAACTCCCCGCTTGACACTGGGCTTGACTACCGTACGTGACTGGGCTTGACTGCCGTAGCAGCCTTTAACCAATAACTGCTTTTCGCTCAGGATACGACGCGATTGGCTGCCGCTCATGCTGAATCTGAAGGCTAGACCATCCAATTTTACAGCCACTCTCTTCCGGCCTTCAGATAGGTAACCACAGATCTTGGAAAAAGTTGGATTACTGCTGGACGTGGCTAAATAAAATATACCCGCCAACAGCCATGGCATAGGGGCAATGATCCAAAATCCTTCCCAAGAAGGAATTAAGGTGGGTAGATATGGAGGAATTCTCCAGGCTTCCACGAGGCATTTGGAGTTAACACCACAGTCATTTACACATGAGAAATAAATTAAAAGTCATTGTTCACCTATGTTTTTTGTCTGTGGGAATACAGCAAAACTGCCAGGAAGAGATCATACAGACACCTAAACACAGGCCCACAGATTACGGGTGGAATTCAAGCCGCGGAGCCAAAAGCAGGGCGGCAGACTCACCTCCACAGCCTGCTTAAGAAGAGACATTTGCCACTCCTGCTTAGCCAGCACTTTCTGAAACACACACCAAGGAAGGCCCCCGTTACTCGCCCAGCAGGGCGGCGACACTGCGACACACTGCCCGGGACACACAGAGGAGTCTGCCTTACCAGTCGCGAGTCCCTCAGCAAGCACTGGAGACATTTCGTGTAAAGTGCATTCACAGAGTCCTGAGGGGGGAGGAAAGGCGTCAGTGCCAAAGACCAGAGAGTCCAAACAGTGCTTCCCTCGTGATTAACTTCACACCATCGACATTAATGCAGCCTGACTGACCATGCCACCAGTACAACCCTCGACACACATGAGTCATTCCTTCTAACCATCACCCCATTAGCGAGGGACTAATGACTTCCCCAGTGGGCAGTAAAACACCCCCCACCCCCCTACAGCAGGCTGCAGGGGCATTCTAAAACTCCATGCTTGGAATTAACCACCAAGCTTAACGGCTGATCGACTTAGACATTCCCACCTCCTACACTGGTGCCAATTTAGAGCAGAGTTTGCCGACTGGCAGCAGACAGCAGCTCATCAGAAAAACACCCTGGATTATTTCTGCACAAATTCCCACTAAAGCTTTAAGGCCTTTTTCCTGCGAAAGATGAGCTGAGGATTTCCACCATACTGCTGCGGCTGCAGGTATTCCTGCCCCACGCGCGCGGCCCGCCCACCGCTCGCTTACGATGTGGTGCCTCAGCCCCTTCCTCTCCTGCTCCTTGAAGGACTGCCGGAAGGTGCCAATGAACTTGTCCAGCTTGTCAGTGTGGCGGCCCAGAAACTCCTTGACATCGTCCATGTTCTTCAGACAGTGGTGTGTGGGCTGGGCCATGGGGGCTGGGGCCACCTCTGCGGTCAGGGACACGGGTGACACTGAGCACACCCCCGCATGCCATGTGACAGAGAAGCCAGGGTCATTAGCTTTCTGACCCTTAATTACATCTATAGTACGTAACATTAATGTGACTAATGACTCCACTGGTGTATGGCTTAAATTACACATCAGTAATTTAATACCACTATGCGTTTTCAATAATTCATTAATAATACTTATTTTCAATGACTGTTCATCTAATTAGATTCATGGTGACTGAAGAAGGGTACACCCAGAACAGGATGGCTGATATTCTCAGGGAAAGACACCAAATAAAATCACAAAAACACACGCGCACACACAGTTCAAATATTCCTGTCATTGTGGGGATTCTCCATTCATTTCTATGGGCATAACCCTAACCCTAACGATAATAACCCTAGCCCTCACCCAGCCCAAACTTAACCAAATAAGCAAAGAATATATAAGACTTCTGCCATTTTTAGTTTTTTGATTACAGTTTTTATAAAATTGAATTTCCCATTGTGGGGACCAAAAGAAATGTCCCTGTAAGGTCAGAGTAACAGGTCTTTATCACACTGTGGAGACTTTTGGTTCATACAATGTAATATAAGACACACACACAGGTACGCTGGGCTACTCATGTCTGAATAGGCCATTCCAGATAATAGCTCTGTATATGGATATAAAAACTTGCTGTCCATTTTCTTAAGGCTTACTGTGACTTTGTTCGCCGTCTAGGGGACGGGCGATACACAGGATGCTGTAGCTCTGCTCCAGCTCATTGTAGAAGGTCTCCTCAAACAGGATGGGGACGGAGGTCGGGACCTGGAGGCCTTTTGCCAGTTTGACCATGTTTTCCTGGATGACCACCTCCTGGAAGAGGACATTCCACTTCATTGTACAAAAAAACAGCAACATTATAGAGATTATGGTCAGTGACGCACATCTGCTGAAGAAACAGGAGAAGCCGAGTTATGTGAGGAGTTCTGTGTTGAGCTAAAAGGAAGAGAACAAAGCCGCTCCTAAAAACTAAACTTAAAACACACGGTCATTTGGCACCTGGTTTAATATTCATGGGTATCTAAAGGTGGAACTTCAGCGCGCGGGCCGGGTCTCAAAATAGGAAGGTGTTAACGTGCTGAAAAAGGAAAGGTCTTTCCATGAGCAGGAGTCTTAAGGGCAGCGAGTTACCATGGCTGTGTGCTGCTGAAAAGCTGCTCTTTAAATAGCCAGGAAACACTCAGCTGCAGAGCACCCTAACACGCTTACACGGGCCCGCACTTCTCTGGGCTCCCTCCTTCTCTGCTGGCCCCGTCTGCTGCACAGCCGCTTTAGGTGTAGAATATTCTAGAAAGGGCACTTAAGCGGAGCAGCCAGCAAGTGAGAGCAGATGTGCTGGGGCAGTAGTAGCAGTGGGACGGGGGAGGAGGACACCTACCTTGCCGTCCACAGTGCGGTATCCCTCTTCCATGGGCTGTAAAACGTAGCCGTCGAAGCGTGCTGCTGGGAAGGAGCCGGCAGGCAGGCTCCCTCGGCATGGCACCAGCACCTGCGGAGAGTCACATCGACCCTGGTTGGGAATAGGCTTACCATTGATCCAGTGCTGCTTTAATCTGTGAGTCTCTGCGGGGCACAGCAGTGAAATTCTCTCCTAATTCTAGGGTTTACTGTGTAATGGATCAGCAGATGGAATACATAAACCATAATGGTTAAAATGCCTATACAGTAGTTTCTATAGCTATGCACACTCAGCTTGAAATGGCCAGCCATGCTCACACAATCACACACACACACACACACGGCAAACCTGACAAAATGTCCCCACAACGTCAGAATAACAGTTTTTCCATTACAAGCAACCAAACAATATACTTTTGGCTATTTTAATTTTTGATTGCATTCACAGGTTTTTTACTTTTTAATAAAGTGAACTGCCCTGAAAGATCCACCCCACAAGCTGAAAAATAACATGTGGTACCACACTGTGGGGATATTTGGTCCCCACAATGCGGTAAATACAACCCTCCCCCCCCAAGCACACATACACAAACCCCGTGGCTGCTCCAGGCCGAGCAGACATTTAACAGGATCTGTCACATGACCATGTCACTGGGAACCTCACCCTCATTTCAAATATACCCAACGGCTTTTTCATTACCACTTTGTTGCTGAAGGTCATCACCACAGCCATCAAGATTGATACATGGTTAAATATGATCCCTAATAGAGTATTAAAACACGACTAAATGTAATTTGTGGAAGTACTTACAATAAATGTGACCGATGTCTTTTTAAATATGCAATTTATCACACTTTCATTGTATGGTGTAAATGTTCTATTTGGCAGAAAAGTGAAATCACAGAAAAATTAGTTTAGCTGCTGGTTACCTCATTAAGCTTGATTTCAATACCCCGCCGTTAACACTAGACAGAAATAAGAACAAAGCACCCCCACCCTGAGGGGGGTTTTATTTAAGTCCCATATTTTCCACATCCTCCTCACTGTGCATCCCCCCCAAACGCCGCACGCCGTCCACTGCAGCGAGCATACTGTCTGAACATGACCACCAGACTGACGGCCAAAACCTGCAAAGCATCGCAGGCTGCGACGGCTCCATTTAGATAAAGAGCTTTGGAGCCTCGCAGGAGGGAGAGACGCAAAATCCAATTTAGGCTCAGTTTAGGCTAAATGTGACGCAGAATAACACTGATTCAGCAGCACAGGAGTAGCCTGAGGGGAGCGGAGGAGGACTTCAAACAGCCGAGCGGGACGCAGGTATAAAGCATGGGTCAGGAGCAGACTGCGGAGGGAAACACTAAATCATTCATATTCATAACCCGTTCAACTAGTGGTATTGCTTAGGTTTTAGCTGCTTAGCAGATCATTTCCTTTAAAAGATATCTTTCACAGATTAAATTTATGATAGCAGTTAGCAGGTGAAGAGTTGTCAGAATAAATCCCAGGAAAGAGAGACCAGGCAAACCCATAAGAGCAGACAATGGGACACAGTCTAAACAATGAAATTACCATTTTAAAAGGTGCGGACATAAAAACCTGTTCCTAGCGTTGCTAATTCCACATTAGTGCTTTGATAAAACTGGGTAATGGTTGCCGCATTTAGAGACAGCTACGCTACGTTACTCAAAGATACATGACCCCCGCCTTATTTGTGCAATAAGGTATTTACCGTGTGAACTTTCCATTCTCCCTAAGCAGTGTTAAATTTTAACTTCAAACCATGCAAGGAGGAGCCAGAGAGACAGCCTGCAAAGAAATAAATCACAGAATAGAGGAGGTAAAATTAAACGCTGCATCAGGTGAGATTATGTCGCTGCATTCTTTCACAGGGGAATTATGTAACTGTCTTAACCTGTCTCCCAGATGCTTTAAAAATAGGCTTCTGATTAGGGAAATGCCGTCCAGCCAGGCACAGAGGCCTATCCAGCCTCCCTGGATTAGATCTCCCCTGGCTTTTGAAAGGCAGAGCTGGAAGGACCTCAAGAAATCACTCTTGATACAGTGGCACCACCAGGCGAGGGGGATAGACTGTGAGAAAAACAAGCTAGGGTCTGGAATTCGGACCCCCAGAACAGGGCCGTCCCTCATAGAACAGACGTGGGGAGCTTGCTCTCATGACCTTTCTAAAGATCGCAGGTTTTGGGCGATTTTACATGTCTGGGAGCTGAAGTGAAGAGAGACGAGACGTGCTGGTAGACTCCTGTATGTTTATACAGAAACCCTGGGTCCTTTTTCATGGTTAGGGGAAGGGGGGACTCACAATGCCATGGAGCTCTGCCACCTTGCTGCACAGGTCCGGCCGCTGCTTCTCTAGCTCCAGGTAGAACGGGTTCCTCAGGATGTTCTCATCATACACAGCCATATGGACTGAGGACTCGAGCACCTAGAACAAAAGGAGACCCACACACACAGGCCAGCTTAGGAGAAGGGCAGGGGAGTCCGGCATATTCGTTTTCTTTATAATAGCCCCACATATAAGCTCTCCAGTTGATCCTGGTCTGTGCAAGACTTCCAGACTGCTGTTTGTAAGCTCAGAAGCCATTCACAATCAATCTATTCACAATCAATTCTGTAACAAAGACAACACACTGCACACAAAGCACAAGGTGGGATTCGAACACTAACAGGCCGAGCGGAAAAACCAGCCTGAAAGAGCCCGAAAACGATACTGTGAGATCCAAAACGTGAAAGCTGACTGCAGACCATGACATCTGCTGCAGTGTGAGATAAACAAGCCTGGAGGAACTGGACAGGCTCTGCTCACTCAGTCTCTGCATTCTCTGAAGCAGCTCAACAACAGGGCTTCTGTCTCGGCCCTGACACCCCCAGCTTTTCCCAGTCCCCGGCGTAGCTAATTAACTCCGCAGAACACCGAGACGAGAGGGGCATCTGCAGGAGACCAGCAGAGAGGGGCCAGCCTTGTGACAGCAGGGATGATGCCAAACCAGGAGCCTATGGACGAGTACTCAGACCGAGGTATGACTTGTGGTGGGTCTCAGAAAGGCTACTTCTGGCCCCTAAAACCTCAATGCATGTTTATCCCCAAAATATTTGCCCAACACCACCAATCAGTCGCCCATCTCAATACCCTCAGCTTAATGCTACCACCTCAAAGACCGTACAGAGTATGTGGTTGTATTTTTAGGAAGTAGCCATCAGCACAGTACACATGTTCAGGCACGAGACCAAGTAGAGGGAACAAAAAGTCGGCCTTACCTGGAATTGCTGGAGTTAAGACAGGGGAATGCCCTGTAGATGAGGAACGGTCCTATAATTTAGTAACTGTAGCAGCTGTATAACAGGTTAGCCACGCCCTTTGCCCACAGAGTAATGTTTAAGTTACAAGCTGACAGAGCGTACTATGGGAAAGCGGCACGTCACATGATTCTGACTCGGAATCCATGCCTTTGAACATCTAAATACATGAAGCGTGCAACATTATGCTGTAGCCACAGCCATTAGCGAGGGAAGGCAGACACACTGTTTGCATCCACAGAGATACCTGCCTGCCTTGGCCTGGGTGTGAGTGCCTCTGCAGAAAAGCTTTTACTAAAATGGAATAGACTGCTAATGTAAAACCAAATATATGAAGCACTACTCAGAAAGTAACTCTATAGCCTGGCTTTGCTTCCCATTCTGCCTGGCTTTCAGCTAGTTAAGGCAACTCCAAGGCCTTATCGTGCGTTCCATTATCCTCGGCGGTCGGAACGCGGCGCTCGGGACAACGTCACATCCGGTAAAAATTCGAGGAAAACCGATTCGAATGCATTCCAGTTGCCGAACTCTG
>JAODKL010000009.1:9871333-9892762 GCA_026780765.1 Petrocephalus schoutedeni
TCGTCACTTCCGGCCTCGAAAACTCGGTTTTTGACTCGGATACCGACCTCCAAGGTATAATGGAACGCACGATTAGATCTCTTTTCTTTGGCCTTCAGCACCCTCTCTTTTGCTCCAGGTGTACAGCAGGGGTGATTTCTTATAGGATCGGTTTGTACTAGACTGTACTGCAACACAGATTTCCGTTCTTCATTTGGGTGCCACTTAAATGCCTGAGCTGTTGATTAAAATATTTTGCCCCTAGAGCTCAAGCAACAGAAGCATCACTGCACCTCATATGCCACTGCTAGTTAACAAGATACTTGCTCTGATGTCAGCAGATACCTGCCGTTAACTAGTAGCTACCTTAGACACAGTTAAAATGCCTGAATCTAAAGAGTATTCAACAGTATTTCACTCAAAGGGACTCTGACACCGGACTGGTTTGATGGTGCAGTAGTTAGGACTGTTGCTTCGCACCTCTGGGACCAAGGTGCTAGTCTCCGCCAGGGTTCCATTTGTGTGGAGATCTATTCCAAACGTCACAGAGCTCAAGGCTGAGGTACACCTTGGATGGGGAGAACAGGTACTCCTAACCATCAACCTGCAACCCAGGAGGTGTGAGGTTGTGAGACAACAGCACTACCCACTGAGCCTCCGTGCCTCCACTCTATGCGAGAAACTTTCCTGTTAAATGAGGTTTTTCTCCTACCAGCAAGATATAGTTCAGGACAATTGCAGATATCACAAGTGGCTGTATAACTTGCTGGCGTAGCAACTTCAGGCACGAAATACCTTCAAGCTGCTAACTTTTTAGCTCCCTCCATGCAATGTCAACTCTCTTTCTAGCCAAATGCATGGGCCAACCAGCACACTGCTGACACATGAAGAAGTATGCACATGTGGAGCTTAAACATGCGGCAACACAGAACAGAAGTCGGTCCCATAGATCTGCCCCATTGTCACTGACACCCCATCCAGCTATCTGAGTCAGTACTGGACCAATATCCAATATCAGAATAGGATCAGTGAATCCCTAGCTTAAGGGCATGTATGGAGAGGTCTGCGCAGGCTGCACTGCTCTGCTGCAATCTCACCCATGAAGCCAGGCTGCACTTGCAGCTGCTTGCCAGAGCCTGCTGATTTGTCTTCTGACTCATCCGGTGATTTCCACCAGGATATTACAGAATGAACAAAACGGCTGCTGGCGACCCAAAGTCACAAAACTGAATCCCACAAAGAAGAATATTTCAGCAAACAAGGTGTGATCTCCCTAAGCAAAATGCTCCCAAAGAAAACACATCACTCTCATTTTGCGTTTCTTCATCCTGAGCAGGCAATAAGCATGCACCCTCTGCAGGGAAGGAGGAATAATGCCCGCTACCCCCTACAAGTACCCTAACCATTACAGCCCCTAAAGACAGCCCACATGCAGGCTCAAGTCCGAGGAGGCATCCAGATTTTAGTTTGCAGTTGTACTTCAGGCAGTGCCAGTCTACAAGAAAAACTGGCAACGAATCTGGTGATACCTTGGATTGTCAAACTGCCATTTCAATATAAAATTTTTCAATCCAGTGTTTTTTCCCCCGTTCTCTGTAATTTTAACTCATTTCAACGTATCCAGCACATTTTTCCGCACACACTCAAAAGGCGAACGGCTGTCCAGTGCGTAAGCTCCAGCATTATACAAAATAACATATCAAAAAGAAAGCTTGTTCATACAAACTCACTGGTGAGAAACCAAAGCTCTCATACTCGTCAGTCAGAGCTGATTATTAAAGAGCCATGAAGCTCCACATAAGCTGCATTTTGTTTAAATTAAACCAGGAGAGCAAGAAGCATAAGCCCATGGAAATTTCTGAGGTCAAGGTTCAAGTTTGGCCGGAAGTGGAGTGTTCCCCATTGAGGGGTCTCCAAACACACCAGCACTGTCTCAGTAGCAGGCAAACAGGCATGACCCACATGGGTAAGACAGGCCAGGCCTCCCCACCATAACAGACCAACTTTGTGTGGTTCCTGCTTTGTATCCTTTGCGCATTGCTTCTGAATTTTTAACTGTTTTTAGCCATTTCTTCTGATTTTCAGGAATCAGAATTTTAACATGAAATGATACTGAAGACATTGGATTGTCTTCATTAAGATGCTGGAATAACATTAAAAAATGTAAATGACACTAACCCCACCCCCCTCGCCACCCCCCGTCCCTCCCAAAAAAACAGCACCCTGCTAACAAGCCCCAGCGAATTAAAAAACAAGCAGCGCTTCCTCACACAACAGAACTGCTTAAAAGTGGCTAAATATTACTCAAGCAACAGTTTTCAAAGTGCAAATATAGTACAAGCAAGCTCGGTCTCACCCCCCCCCCCCCCCCAAAATGCTTCCTTTACAGAAGTGAAAGGCAGCCTATAACAGGGAACAGAAACCATCCACCATCCATGCATTAATATCTGGGCAAGTCATGGCAAAACCCACAATGGCACCATGGACCGTGTGGAGAAGCAGGCATCATGTGCTCTTATGTTGCTGGGTGAAATTCTTTAAACGAAACGTTTAGCTGTTTATCCCAGCAGCTGTGACGAAGGTGTCCAGCACAAATGATGTCACCATTCCCCATGACAGAACACTGTCCTAAAAGTGAGCTAGAAGGTCTGGATCCAACTATGCGATGAATCCACGATCTGCATTCAAAAAAAGCTGGATCCCAGTCATGCTCTTCAAAATAAAAACCCATGTGTGACACTCGCAAAGCACACACACACACACAGTACTCCTCAAATTCCATCTTGTTAACAGACATATAGCATTCAACTTACTTGACTAGCGCACATAAACAGCCAACAAACCATTAAAACTTTCTGAAAAGTTATTTCAAAGTGCCTTTTGTATTCACTTAACTGTCCTTCAATAATTTAACAATGATACTACTGGAAATTGATGCAATACACACCCAGCTTATAAATTCCTAAATTGCTTTCATAACAGCAAAGCCAAATATGCAATAAACAGCAATTAATATCCAACAGTTCAAGGATCTGTAAAGTGACTTTGTATGTTGCTGTGATCTAGGCTTCGTGCACTTTCATTGGTGGATGACAAACAAAGATGGCCCACTACTGGAAATGGTGCCACCTGCCCACTCTGTCCACTATCTAGAACAACTGGAGAGCATCAAGAACAAAGGGGCAACATCGTGCAAAACAATTATGCCCGTCTATCAGTAAACACATTTTGGGAGAGCTGGACCCCTGGTCCTTCCTGTCTGCAGTCTATTTCAGCTTCTCGTGCTTCTATTCTAGCAATCACACTGTACCAGAGAAATTAGTTTCCACCTGATCAAGCAAAACATTACACGATAATTTAAAAATCTCATCTTTCTGTGAACAGTAGTATTATGATAATTAACTCGGCCTAACTTATTCCAAAAGTCTCCAAGCTCCAAAGCTACCCAAATCTGTTTCCATGGTGATTAGTGATGCTGGCTCACACAAATGCAATTTCCACAACTGTGCAAATGGTTATTTGGCGCCTTATCTCAATGTCAAATATCAGCAGGGCATTAAGACACTGCCACGACAAAGCCATGCGATCAGAAGAACTGATCGTTTGCAATCTGAAACAAAGCCAGATCAGTACAGCAATTAAAAAACGAACGGCCTGCGGTTGTCTACAGTCCCAGCAGGCACGCTCATTCTACTTAACATCCCAAAATCCACTTCTACATACGTGCACAAGATCCACAGTGGCAGCTACAGCTCACGATTCACCGCGCAAAGCTTGGCTTTATGTTGTAACTGCATCCGTTAGAACTTGCTTAATACTTCAAGACAGCCGTCTACCTCCGTGTGCCTAATCAGTTTAGTCTGTTTATTTAAAAGGCGCCCCCCCCGTCCGCCAATATTACACGCATAAATACATAAAGGTCTCTATGGCGCCAGAGTACCATCATGGAATGGTTAGGCAGGGTCACGCAGGTGCTTATGAAGATACGCTGTCATCTTATCCGGCTGGCCAAAAGCCCGGGGCATAAATGTCACACCGACTAGACCCACAGAAATAGCGTACGGCAGCCTTTAGTGGACGCTTGTCTGTAAAGCCAGCGCAGGCATGAAGCGGCGGCGGCGGCGGGCGTCCGGCCAGCGGAGGTGAGCGGCGGTTAGCGGCTGGGCACCCAGGCGGCTAGCAGGCTAGCCCGGCGAGACTCGTAGTGTCCACCGCTCTATCCCACAACAACCATACCTTTATGAAAACATGTAGGTGACGCAGGTCAGGACTTTAGCCGGTGTGTCCGATATGCACACGCAGGCGACACGCGGAGACTTACCTTCCTAGCTATACACTCCAGGTATACATAGCAATTCTTTCACTTCTTCTAGCTACCGAAGTCATGTAAACACCGCAGCCTCCGTCAGCACTACCGGTCTCTCCAACATGATCCCAGAAGGGGGCGGTAGTTCTTTTTTGATTGAAAGCTCATAGCGACCAATTGCCGTGAAGGAAATAAACGCTGGTGCGTGGCCGTCCAATCAGCTTAGAGTAATGAGTGGCCGTTCGCATGTCGATGGTAGGTTGAGAGAGGGGCCGCTGAGCGCTTCCCTGCAATGTGCGCATGTGACCACATGGGGCGCTGAGGGGTATTTAAACCTGGACGGCGGCTCGGCGCAAGTGGACAGCTCCCCTTGGCTGGGAATACTAACCATGTTGCAAGATACGGCTGGAGCCGTCGGACCTAGGCTGCGCTTGCGAATGGAGGGATTTGCTTTGTCCGCCACTGGGTCTACCTTTCCGTGACCACGGATCGAATTTATAAATTACTAATATTAATAATTAAATATATATACCAATCTACAGGTATCCCGATGCTTTAAGATGCTTAGCTGAGTTTATGGGAGGCTAGAAACACCTGTTACTGGACCTGCATATGGATAGTTAAGTTCAGACTTATTTTTTTGTCTGCGCTCCAGGCGCAGATCGCTCTTTATTCACTTTGAAGACTGACGCCTTTTTACGGAGCTCGCTTTCTTCTGGTTTGCTTTGTTTATTTGCTTTCTGAAACTGACTGGGAACATGGATGGAAGAGAATCATCTACAAGTGCATCGTCGGGGGCATTTGGGCGGATGTGCGGATCCCGTGGGAACTAGACGCAGACATTATAAAGCTTTAAAATAATATAAATCGGATGACGTTTTTGCTCTTGTAGGAATCTCATACGCTCGTTTTTTTTCTGTTGTTTATAATAAACGGAAATCCACGTTAGGGAATAGAAATGGGGAAAGACGAATGCAAAACCATGCTGGATGCCCTGAACAAAGTGACTGCTTGCTACAGGCATTTGGTCATCACCCTGGGGAGCACCGCGGACTCCCAGAACCTGAGAGAGGAGCTGAAGAAGACGCGCAAAAAGGCGCAGGAGTTAGCCGTGGCCAACAGGACTAAACTGACGGCTTTGCTGAAGGACAAGAGCCTCAGCAAAGAGGAGCGCTCCGAATACGAGCGGCTATGGGTTCTCTTCAGCAGCAACATGGAGCTGCTGGAGGTGGACATGAAGCGGTCTTTGGAAATCGGACAGGAGTTCCCACTGAGAGTCCCCACCAAGCACCTCATCCAGACGGGGATGAGCGGCAGTACTACCACCGTGGCGGCCAGAGCAATGAGCGTCCAGAACATGAGATACGACGCGGACAGCAGCATCGACACGGAGGACCTGAAGGAGCTTGAGAGCGAGATCACGCAGGTCGGTCAGATGATTGAGGAGATGGAGATGAAAGTGCAGGTGGCGCCCTGGGCGGTGGAGGCAAAGCAGGAGGCAGGTGCGGAGCTCAAGTCCACAGCTAGTGTGGGGAACTCCTCCGTGGGCGTGATTTCCATTTGCGAAGAGGAGCCCAAAGAAGTGGAGAACGATGGAAGCATCATGAAGATATTCGCGGGAATCGTTTTCACCATGGTTGTATTAATTGCGGGTATCTTGGGGTACTTAATCATAAACCTTTGAATAAGCTGGACAGACTGTCTTTTCGGTGGGAGATTAGGCCCATTCGAGTAGAATAGCACCATCCGGCTTTTTACTAGACGGGTACCGTAATGTAACAATGTAACGGGCTTTGAGAAGTTGGACATCATACGCGATCAGTGCCCATACCGGAAAAAACAGAATCAGCACAAATCAGCATGTGCATATAATTCACACATGTTTACATGCTCCTTAGATGCTCGTAAGACTGAAGGCAGCTGGCATGCATGACACCATTAAAACGTTATCACAAACGTCTGCTGTTGATCGCTCCAGTCTACGTGATATCAATAGATTGTAAGGGTCCTAACAAAATAAAAGACTTAGATGGCCACGTCTGGTCTCTGGTCTCTCCGAGCTCTGAGCATGTGAGTGCAATCGGACAAAATGTTGTGCATTGAGTATAAGTGTTTTGTCACAGCAACATGTTAGCCTAAATTGACCGCGTTATATGTCACAATTAGTATCTGTGGTCTTATTTGTTCGATTAGGTTTTCAGGTCTTACAGTGATTATTGACAGCCTGTGTCCTTTTTTCCTGAAAACTTATGTTGTACTTATATGGATGCATAGATGCAATGTTTCAGTTCAGAAATGGTAAGCTGAGGAGCTGTACATAATGTATTTCCGTTTTAAATAGTGTACATAATGAGGTATATTTAATAGAATAAACAACGTTTAATCAAAATCTAGCTGTTTGGGAATTTGATTTATAATAGACGTTTTGTAGAACCATCAAAGATAAAAATGTTTCACTGTGTTCTATCAACAGGAAACATGCATGACAGTCAATTTTATGTGAGAAATCAACTAAATCTAGATGTAATGGTTCTGGTTGTCTACACTAGACTATATTACTATCCTTTGTATGCCAGTGCACTAAAGTGCCTGGACGCAGGACAGGGAGGTGACTGGCAGCTGATGAGATATCAGAAGAAGATGATCTTCCCTTTTATCTTTGCACTTCTTTGCACAATCATGTTTGATATCCCAGTGTACCAGCATTCATGTGAAATGATGCACCAAAATGTGCTTTGTGGAAATGCGATGACCTGCATGGCCAACAGGTGCAACATAGCATTTTTTGTGGAAAAAAAATCAATTCTGGGGCACTGTAAATCAATTAGGGGACTGATTAATGGAAATTGAATCTTTACAGCGGCTGCATGGTCTTTGACTGACACCTCCCCCACCCCGGCATTTATATCACATAGAGAGGGTAGGGGCACATTTATGGCCCCTAGTTATTGAAAGACACATTATGCAAAAAAGTGCACTTAAAAGTAGACTGAGCTTCAGAGCTCCCTGTGTGCTTTGCCTCTTAATGTGATTATGTGCTAGGCTTTCTAATGCTGTCTCAAGAGTGACTCTGTTTGGAACAGCAGTGTTACGGGCCAGCGGGGCAGAGGCTGGGCGGGACAGCTGCATGCCAGGGCACATGCTGGCCAGATTGGCAGGAGATTACCTGATTACAGAAGGCACAATGAGAAGGAATACAGAAACAGTAGCAGGATCTGCAGAAATTCCTCTGAGAATTTATAACTGGCCTGTCTCATTAAGACCGAGATGGGTAGCCATCCTGTCCTGGACGGAAGCCAGTGTCAAAATTTTTAAGAAACGACTCAAGACTCACTTATTTCGTATTGGCTTAATGTCTATATTGTTGCTTTATTTATTTTTACTATTATAATAATTCTTTTTCTTTATTTAAATTTACCTAGAAAGATATAAAGCATAGATTGTTCTGGGATTGATAAATTGTACTTTACATGGGAGAGCAAGGAAGGAGAACGGTAGATTTCATGCTGATACTAAAGAGACTAGCAGAGTAGGGGATAGATAGAAAAGGCATTGTAATTTGTTTGCAAAATGTCTCCTTACACTTACAGTATGTTTTGACTGCCCTTTGTCCCCAGAAGCACTGTGTGGGCCTTAAGACCTGACCAGCTGATTATCCATCCATCCATATTTTAGCTGCTTATCCTGAGCATGGTTGCAGGGTGCACCTCTGTTTTGTTTTTATTTTTAAAGGAAATTAGTGAATTAGTTAGTGGCTTGATAATTTCCCAAACCACTTTCCAACTAAATCCGTAAAAAAACCAGAAACAGCTAAAAAAAATCTTAACTTTTCCAGTAAATTATGATTCGCAGGCCTGCAAACCACTAGGTTTCTGCTAAACTGGGCCTTGAGTCAAGCAAGTCTGGGGTTGCCAAACATGCATCTCGCTCACTTTATATGGAATCTGCTTGCTGTTTTAAAACCGCCCAGGGCCGCGCTGCAGTGATCCCATTCGCTATCACGTTACCCAGTCAGCACAGGCATCACCTCGACGGCCAATTGGAAATGAGGCCCTTAAAGTGTACAACTGTGAACAAAAACAACAGCAGTGTGCTGTGAGGTCATCCTGCATGTAATGTTACAACTTAAGAGACAAGGCATAGAACACAAGCGCTATCAATATTTAAATCAAAGTAGGATGTCCGTGTCTGTGCACACGTTTCAGCCACCTTGAATCATTTATAAGGGGATGTGGGGGGGGGGGGGTTCCCTGCCATGCATGGCACAGGTGGTAAAGAGTCGTGGTAATTGCTCTGAGTGCTTTGGCCCATCTTTAGATGCCAGTCTCCACCCAGCAGTCGCAGCCTTTATTTAAGAGTGACTCTGGTTTCCAAACTGAGTACAGATGAGGTTAGAATGCATTCATTCCGGTCGCTTTTCTTTGTCTGAAGGATTTAAGAGCATTATAATCAGGAAGAACCCATTTGGAGGTGTTGACGGAGAGGTGGGGGGGCCCCCGGCGTGGCACCGCGCGGCAGCGGGATCGCACCCATCTGACATCAGCAGCCAGAGCCGGCAGCACATCCTCAGCTGGGTTGGCATGGCTACCATCCACGGCCTCAGCAGATGGCACCAATCAACACAGAGAGAAATTTCCACTCCCCCACAGAAGAGATCGGGTATGGATGCTAAGGAGACGGACGCAGGACACTGTGAAGGAAAAGATCTCTCAAGTGGAGTTTGAACAAACACCACCATTGACAAAGCTCATAGAATTTGGTACGTGGTTTATTTAATGTTATGGGGATCCCTTGCTAAATCTGTGAGTATAAAGTACAAATAATTCTAAAATGGTTTTAGTCTCTCTGACAGTTACTCTGACGTGAGTAAGTTATGTTTTAATGCTTTGGATATTCAAATCTGTAAATATCTGAATGGAGTAAATAGGTTCTTTCTCTTGATAGGTTTGTTGCACTATAATAAAGGCTTTTGAGGGTCTAGCTTGTGCTACAGCGCCCCCTGCTGTCCGACATCCTGGTTACATCACATCACGGTCCATAACAATGCAGGGCAACTGTTCGGTGTGACATGACATGGGTGTGTGTGCAGAGTGACCAGCTGCAGCTCCCCCAGAGGGGAAACCCAGGGAGCTGGACTGCACATGAAGGTATGTGCATAACAACTGCAGGACCTGCGTGTCTCAGCAAAAGGAACTAATCTGGTCGGGTGGAAACAACCCGCAAGTCACAACCGCAGCAGATGTCATAAAAGTATATACCTCATAACATTTATCTATATCCAGATCTTCAAGTACAAAGGTATAATGGGCACAATATAGTCTAAGATATGTACATCTATCTATAAAGACATGTTTATACATAAAGGTATATTGGTCACCTTAAGCCATCAGATATGTACATTTAGCTATATAAAAAAGGAAGGTTTTATATGTAATTGTTTTATCACGCATCCATACTGTAGCTCTGTAAAATGTAAGCTTTCATTTTTCTACGTCCCTGGAGGGGGTGTTTGGCTCGGAAGCCTTGGCTGCCGTAACTGTGATCAGATAGACTCCCGCTCAAAGCCCAACGTTGGCAGAGTGGTTTCCCAGTTGCTCCAAGGATCAGTTGGCTCTGTCTTTTGGACGAGAGCGACGGCTACATAAATAAAATGTAATGCGGAATGTCAGATGGACAGTGGTCCAAACGATGGCTTTCAGGTGTCCTCAGTGTCTGACTGAGATGTGTTTCTGCGGTGCATGAGGAGAATATGCTCAGCACTGTTTACTGGTGCTGCACTACTGTGAAACAGTGACCTCCGCATGCAGAACTTCCCGAGACACATACCTTTTCCAAAATCACTTTGACTGCACACTCTGTCACGCACACAGTCCATTAGATCTCCCCAGCGCCCCCCCCCCCCCCCCCCCCCCCCCCCCCCCCCCCCGACTGGAAAACGAATAAGAAAATATCACCATTAATAAAAAATGCACCAGAGCTTCTGGATGACAAAGTAAAAGGCTGGATAAGTACGTAGCCAGTGGTTACGACGGTGATTAAGGATGCAGACTCATTAAGATTGCTAGCTGGTTGTACCCTTGAGAATGGTACTTCATTGCTCCATAAAATATCTCCATAAAAATCTTTATTAATGGGAAAAATTTGTAAGACCCTTTGAGTAAAAATGTCAGCCCTCACAAGCAGATTTAAAAACATCAATGAGTTTTTCTGGCTCTAACTGGAGAGGCCTCCTACATTGGTTATTTTAAGCAGGTAGTCAACGTGAATGCTCGTAGCAGCTAGGTCTTCCCACTTAGGAAAGGTTATGCAGCTTAAATGCATCAGCCGTACAGCCCGCCGAATACGTCATGGACATCTCTGCCCCCCCCCCCCCCATCGATCTCATCATCTGCTCCCCAAGTGCACTTCTTCGCCGCAGCGATATGCCGCGCTGAGGTGCCCGCTGTCGACGCTGATTGCATCCTCCTCGTGGAGAATGCAGTTACACACTCAGGCTCTCTGTTCACGAATCTGCGCAGAGGGCGTTATCTACAGAGCACACAAAAGCCCGATTTCACCAGGGTAATAATGAAATCGCTGCCTCATACTGGGGCCACAGTGCACATTTTCCTTAAGGAATGTGTGTATCAGGGTGTGCTATATGACTGGCATGCTGGGAGGGAGGCTGTGGCTGGGGACTCGAATCCTGCCTTCATTCTGTAAGTTTCCTTCAAAGACTGGCAGGTTAATGGGTGTCTCTGTATTACCAGCAGTGTGTGTGGTGTCCGTATGCCCTGCTGGCACCCTCCGTACCCTGCCTTGGGCCTCGGGCTGCCAAAAATAGCCTAAAGACCCCCCTCTGAAGTTTAGATTAAGCAGTTAGACGAGGGATAGACTGTGGAACAGTTAAAATGTAACTGTATGTCAGAAAGATATTCCCCAATCCCACAGCACTATAGCAATAACAAGGTCCTCAGGGACCCCCAAACAGTCCATATCTTTGTACCTACCAGGAGCCGGGATGGAGCAAAAACGTGGACCGTCTGGAGCCCCCGTGGCCCGGGTTGGCAAACGCTGACGTAAACCGTGCAGCAGCAGCAAATAGCAGTTAGGGTCATCACATTAATGAATTTATGCTATTTCAAAGTATGCAACTATGTTACATTTCCACAGTTTTCTTATGTCGGCTTCAATCTGCGCTTCAGCCTGCTGCCTCTGAAGCTGACCATATGAAATGTTATAGAGAAGACAACTATCCCCTTTCAGAAATAGTTGGAAAAAGATTTCATCATTGATTATTCTATTACTGATACCTGAAATGATGTTTTACCTTAAATTTTTTGTATTATTCAATGGAAACATGTTTTATGAAATATAACATATGAAACATAAAGGCTTTTTTAGATTCACTGAATGAAACAGTAGCTGCATGGAGGCATTACTCACGGCTCATGGTGATTCTGCTGCTGGTGGTTCTGTAACCATGACAGCACTGCAGAGATGAGATTTCATGCTCTCAGCTCAGCCCGTCATCAGTGAGTATGGCCGCACCTATCAGTGATTCACAGAAACTGCCTGGGGTACCCTTGTAGCACACCAGCCTGCAACAATGGCCCGTCAACCTACACTACCTGCCCTGGTCCTCTTCTAGAAAACCCGCAAGTATCACAACCGGCAGATTCCTCCTCTTACTAGAATCCCAGAATACAGCCTGATTTCCTTGTTTTAACACCATTCATTTATTTCATTCTTTATTACAAAATACTGTGCAGGCTGGAATAGATAAAAGGATTTACGGTGTTCAGTTTGGGAGATTTCTGTAAATATCATGGGAAATAAATATTGAAGTATTTGAAAAGTATTTGAAAAGCCGAAGAATTAAGAAACGAAATGAAATGAGTTTTGAAAATGAAACATTATAACGTTATGCTGCTCCTGTAGCTCATTTAAAGCAATAACTCTCTACTCAGTCACTCTGGATAAAAGTCTCAGGAAAATGTGAAGTGTCACCTTTTCAATAACAAACACTCCTATCCATAACTGTTTATCTCACACATAACAAGACCTGAGGCAGGGAGTGCCCGGGGTGGGATGCCCATCTCTCTCAGCGCATTTAGAGATGCTAAAGGCAGAGATGCCAATCTACCTTAACAGAAGCGTGGGCTGGAGTGGGGGTGTATTAGACTGGAACATGGATTGGTTTGGGCTAGGGGGCCAGTATGAGATGCCCCTGGAGGTCCTACTAGAGGGAACATACAAAGTACAGGCGCGCAGTGCTAATGGTGGCATGTAAGCAGCCAACCTTCAATGTGTTAGGCTATAGTGCTACTTATGGAGTCACATGTTTAGAAAAAAATAGCATAGCCACAAGAATCTCAGAAAAATTTGGAACCTGAATAAACTGCCCACAAATAAAGGACCACTGTTCACTGCAAGCAAACATGTCATTATCCAAACCGAGGCCACTGTAGGGTCAACTCCCCAAGGACATATATGATATATTGTAATCATACAGCTGCCAGAAGGTTCAGTTCCTAATGGGGGGACTGTAGAGATGTACTCTTGAGTAAAGGACTAAACCACAAAATGTGCCAGTTAATATGTTACATAAGAATCAATTAAAGACCCAAGACTGTCATTAAGGTGCCTGTCATTCAGGCAATGGATTCTCAGAAAGTTATAACCTACATACTGCCTCTGTCACCAAAATAAGTCATGCATGTTAAATCCCTAAGAGGCGTCAGAGGTTGACCAGCTAGTATGGCTGTAGTGAGTGTATTAAGATGCTGGCTCAGGATGCAGTCTCCTGTATGGCAAGGCTTCTCTGAGAGCTGTGTGGCCGGCCCAGCTGGAAATGAGACTCTGCTGGCTAAACCTAGCAGAATTTTCTGTGAATTTAATTCAAATATTATTTCCTATATATTAGTTATTATTTATATCTAATGCAATTTACTGTTCCCCTCTATGTAAAGACCTTATGATTTAATTGCATAATTACTTCAGCAGGTGCTAAGAAATGGTAAACTAGGTGTTCAAAATAAGGAAGGAACTGACATAATTAGACTGTAGTCTATAATACACGGGCTAATAGTCCAAGTGGATGCTAGCCATGGTTAATGACTGACCTTTTGCTTTGTTGACACTAATGGTAAATGCGAGTCACAGGGGAAGCTGAAGGTAACTGAAGGGAAAGGCCAGAGTATGTGGTGTAAGAGAAATCCCGTGGAGAAGAACAGCACCCCCTGGCTCCAGTCAGGTGGGGCATTAGCTTTCTACAATATCCCTCCAGCCTTTCCATTCTTCCCATTTTGAGGATATAGCCCTTTCAGAGCTACTGCATCAAACAGGGGTCCTGATGTTGGTGCCTTACGGTGGAGGGCTCCCAAGTTTCCGCGGAAGACAAACTGGGACTTTGATGAAATGCATTCACTCAGTGGGATGTTAATTAGTGCCTGATTTGGATCTGTCACCATGACCACCGATTTTGCATGAGCTAAGCACAGAATCTTTGACAATGTTAACACCATCCCCTGTCAAGGGTTAAAATAGCAATTTTTTTACTAAAGGACAAGATTAGGAAGCAAGCTTCACTACACCTCAGTGATTAGGCATATATATTCATTTCATGTTGGCTATGAAAGGGCAATTTGTACATTTCCCCGGCCTGCCTACCCATTAATATCCCTGGGGTGTCAAGGGAACCCTTCAGTCTACTGGCCAGTCCACATGTGTCAGTTCAGCAACCCAGAAAACAAATTTAATACTGTTTCTATCACAGCTTGTAAAATGTAATATTTTTCATAAGGTCCAATGTGGGAATTTTTTTTTTATATAAAAAGATTCTTTCTTGAATCTTTCTTGAAGATTCAACTAGTGCTGGTAAAATTGAGGCTAACCTGTTGTTCACCAGGCCATATATGGAATAGACATTAAAAGTTTTATTTTTATTTTTAACATTCTGTATTTGTCACTTGAATGAAACATTTTCACAATTCTATAAAAAAATGTAAAGCATGAAATTCAAAATCAGTTAGATGCACATTTCTAATGCAAATCTGCTCTTCGGCTTAATATTTTCTAGAGAAAAAATATATGTATGTATGTGGGGGTGGGGGTTATTAAGTACCAATGTGGCCGGTCCAGCAAGCAGGTAACCTGACACACTTGTACAAATGTTTTTTTCTGTGCCGGGCCAGCCAATCTTCGACTCTCACTGGCTTGCTGCTGTGACTGAAAGCCCAGCAGAGGAAGCCCCCATGGCGCCCGCGGTGAGGGGGAGGATAACTATGGTTTAGTGGGGCAGCATCGCGGTTTTGAAGTGCCTTCAGACATGCGGCGAGGCGCCTCATTACCGCGGCTGGTGGGCGCGAGGCAGCTGTGATGCCAGAGTGGAACGGCAGGTATATGAGCGCAGCCTGCCAGCCCCCCCAGCCAGGAATAGATCATCTTTCAGGGTGTGGGTGTGTGTGTGTGTGTGGGGGGGGGGGGGGCATGATGGTAGATTTCAGGGCCCCTATAAAGTGCTGAGCCCCCTTAATCTGCCAGGGTCTCCATGCCCCACCAACACCCCTTATACCAACTTAACACCAAAGTCCCCAAAACGTACAACTATGGATAAAGGATGTTTGAAAAAGTTGAAATTCCAGCTCTAACCATTTAACCTTGGGCTGTTGCATAGATGACCTGGTTAACTTTAATTCCCCCCAGATCAATTGGATCAACTGCTGCAGGAATGCAGCTAGTAATTCAGTAATTCATTTTTGGTATCTAGTTTACCTCCAGCTCACCAAAGCTAAGGTCTTTAAAAAGGCATACTTTCACAAGACAAACAACATGACAGAAAGACCTAATAATATACTGATATAGTCCTGAGGTGTGTACAGCATAATGCAATATTGGATCATTCTTCAGAAAGTAAAACCTCTAGTACTCAGGAATCAATGAAGAAGAAATCTACTGTGCATTCTGCCCTACATCTTGGTGTTGAAGAAACATATACCTGTGTATATTAATGTGTATGGGGGCATCTTCACCTTGGAATTGGGAAAATCATTAGAGAACAGCATCCGCGCCAAAGTACACTCCCGATCCTGTAAAATAGCTTGAAGGCATCTTTCGGCTTATTCCAAACACAAACCCATCTAGATGTAGGGAGAAATGAGAAAGATCACTCATGATTTGCCAGGAATCCACATTTTTTGTGCAACACATACTGTTACATTTATATGTCCTTGTGCACTGACCCCGGAAACAAGCAGTTTCAGAAAGGCAACCCTGTGCCCTTTGGCAGCCCTGTGCCCTACGGCAGCCCTGTGCCCTATTGCAACCCTGTGCGGCTGTTAATTGGCATTCTCTAACTAGCACCTTTGTAGCTATAATGGTGACTCAGTTACAGTAAAGTCATATTTCATGTTGGTTTTCCATTCTTTTGTCCACCACCTGTATATATATATTATTTGAGAAGAGAATTCTGTAGAACTAAGAGCAGAAGATGACCGGGCGCCCGTTCTTGCTCAGTGCATCAGCGCCCCCTGTTGTTCACAGTCTGGTAACGTTTAAGGAGCCCTTTCACAGTGCCTCAGGGAGGTGTCGTTACCTCCCACTTCCAGGGCAGCGTCCCCCTCTTTGTGCGTTTCTGCTTGCACGTTTTCTGCTCACTTTGCACGTTTCTCCCACAGTGCCATGGCGACCAATCCCTGCCTGGCCCTGATGAAAGAAATGGAAGGGGGGAGATGTAACGATAGCTGTCATGGAAACACGGCGATGCTTTGCAATAACCTCCAAGACCTGGAATAAAACTGAAATAAATGTAATGTTCCATCCATTGTGAAAAGCGCCTTAAAGAAGCGACACAGTAAACACGCCTATGACTGAATGCTTCTGCAGGCATGAACCCCGGGGGGTATTCATACGGCAGTGTACGTTTGGCGTGTTATGCACTTACTGACCTCCTCCTTCTCACTCTCCATGGCTTCCTGTCCTCCTCCAGTGCTCTCCTCCCCTCTTGCCTCTTCCTCCCACACAAAGACAGTGAAATGCAGCCCTGGGTCTCAGGTTCAGCTGAGGTTCAGCTCTGGCAGCTCGGCAGAGCAGCACAGCCAGCCAGGCCCCTCGCCAGCCTCTCTTTACTGCTACTCTTTTACTTTTGTGGAACGAGGAAATCTGGCTTATTATATGAATGAGCATCCATTTACTTTTTGAACTTGTGCCTCTGAATGTTCTTTGTAATACCTTTAAAGCCCTTCAGAAAATATAGTTTTGTAAAATGGCAACTCTTAGGTTTATTACATTTTGACAGCGTACATTATTCAATATCTGAAATTTCAGTGAAGAATCAGCACAAAACCTTCTAATTCCAAATGCTTTTGTTTTGCATATCCAGTAGCCAGGACGCTCACCGTATAAATACCTGTGACTCATTCACTTGCTCGACAGTTATATATGATATGTTGCCTTGAGTTATAGCCATTTCTGATGATTTGTCATTCTTTCATGTAAACATCAACACAATACCACTGAAATTGCAGCCTATTGCATACGACATCCATTTACACTTTTTATAATTATCATGCATTCCTAGTATTCTACTTGTGTGCCAGTTAAGCTCTTTAGAAAGCACAGAATATCATACACTATACAAGTACTGACAAAAGTATTGGGACACTTGGCCATTACACCTACAGTAACTTTTATGACATCACATTCTAAATACATAGGCATAGATATGGGGTTGGCTGAGCTTCTTTTTTGTTCCAAAATGCTTTGCAATAATACCACTAACAGTTGACCATAGAATATTGACAGGGGAAGAAATTTCACAATCTGGCTTATTGCATACCACCACAGTACCAGGAACAAACAGTTTACATTGGTGCGGGGGGCTTGTCTTTGCTGACCACACTTGTATTCACTGAGTTCTAAAGAACAACCCATTCTTTTACAAATTTTTCTAAATCTGACTACATGGCTAGGTGCATGATTTTATAAACCTGTGTGTCATGTTTGCGGCGGGAGGAACGACCCATAATGCAGGCTTTAGAGATTGAACCCCTCCACGGGCCGTTTATTCCTCAGGATAAGGGGAAACACGGGGGCAAAACTGACAGCAAGCACACAAAAGCATGGACAATAACCGACCAGGGGAACAGGACGCAGACTGACTAAATAGGGCAGGACATCAAGGAGTAAACGTAAGGCAGGTGTGCGGGGTTAACAGGGGGATTGAAACACAAGGTAAAGCTAAAAGAGACTCAGGTGTGTGTAATTAGGCCACGCCCGAGAGAAACACATGGGAAAAGACACGCAGGGCGGGGCTGAGCGTGACACTGTGGCAATGGATCTCAATTTAACAACTGAATTCAATGACTGACAGGTTTGTCCCAATACTTTTGTCCATATAGTGCATTTAAAAGTTTTTGTATTTAGGTTTATTTAGGAATAAGTGTGTTCCCTTTGAAGTAATCTACCCCCATAAAAAACAGTGCCAATGGTTAAATTATCACTTTGAAAACAAATTTGAGGGAACAGATTAGGTTATTGGATGGATAGGTTTATGTTTATTTTATAGGAGCAAGGAAAACTGCACAGCTGATGTGTGTACACAGTGTTATTCATTAAAATTCCAAATCCAACACAAGCAGATCTGATGACTGGTCAGTTAAAAAGTCATTAGAACCGATTTTTTCTTCGGTACTTTTTTCTTCCACATAATGTACATCAAACTGAAATTCTATAAACACTGCTATTCACTATAAGTGAAATATTGAGGTCAGTCTTCCATTCTGATTGGTCAGATGAAAAACCATGGATTGCTGTGCCCATCAGAAGCCCAGGCAAGAGGACGCAGGTCATTAATCCAAAGGCCCAGCTGGACTCCTTCCCAGGAGGTCTTCGGCGTCTGAGCATAGTTCCTAGAAACACTAATTGCGAAATTATAAACATATTAAAAATATATGTCTCTGCACCAGCTATTTTTACAGGACCTAAACATGTTGTTACACTGTAGCGAGAATGTTGAGGTATCATCTGAGGTTACTTTTCCATCTATTGTCTCAATAAAACTTATATATTACACAAATATAAAGAGCTATTTATGTGTATGCATTTACACACAGTCATATTTTTAACTGCATATCAGTTAATAATCATACCATCTACAGAAAATTACTTTGTGCGCGACATTTTTATTAACTGATTTAGGCTTATTTGCATTTAAAATGGGAAAAATGACTAATTTTCCCCAGTCAAAGAACCCTGCAGTGATCCAGCCAGGCTGCCCCAGATGGAAACAGATCTGGCTCACAACTGGGAGGTGCTCGCCGCGGGGGTGGGGTCGCTGGGTTTCGGGATGGCACCAAGGGTGGGTCCGGGGAGGGGCAGAAGATGATTGTACTTGGGCGTGATGTTGACGAGCACGGAAGCAGTGTGGGAGTCGTGGAAGACGATGCGATGCAGCGCGGCGCCCGCGGCCTGCAGCTCCTCCAGCCTCTGCTCTTTGCGCAGGATGACATCGGCCTGCTCACAGCTGTCTGGGCTCTCTGGGTACAGCACATCGCCTGACCCAGGGGGACACGTATTTATGCGTAAGAATGCATCCAGTAATGAAGTCAAAGCAGTTCCGGCTGTAATTAATTCATTATCCCTAACAAAGACTAAAAATCACGAAGTGTTCCTGTTCTACATTACATTACAGTGATGCATTGCTTAATGACCTGGGTGCGTTCTGAGAAAGGCATCGTTAGACAATTTTGCTGTCACATGACCATCAGAGTGTACAGTGTTAAATAATGATAAAAAAGTACAGCACAGTAAACACATAAAGCAGTAACAGCTGTTTATGACCATATATTATGTAAAGTACATAACTGTATGTGCTATACCTTTACATGACTGGCAGTGCAGTAGGTTTAATGCCTGCATCACCACAAATAATTTAGCAATGCTTTGTGCTACGATGTCACTAGGCAACCGAAATTTTTCAGCTGCATTATAATCGAATGGGACACCCGTGGTATATGAGGTCTGTCATGTGGCGAATTGCTGTACATTTATCTAGCAGATGCTTTGTCCAAAGCGAGGTGAATGGCACATTACAATTGTACTAGTTGACTAGGCATAACTAGACTATGAGCTCCCAGGTATGAGTGTAAGCAGTACAGGAGCAAAAGATGCACAGCATCTTCCCACAAAGCAAGAACCTAATAAGACAATTCAATGAGGAGAAGTGCAACATTAAGAACATTCAGAGATCAGAAAGAGACATTCATGTTCTCAATTTTGCACCAAGTCACTAGCAGTGGCTCCCCAAAACTGAGTGTTTTCCTAGTAAGCCTGATTCTGTCACCTAGCAAACCGATGTGGAAGAAAAGCTGACAGCTAGGTGACGTTAGGGGCATTATGGGAGTGCTGTCACAGCAAAGGGATACTAAGGCGGGCCACACCTGGCAGCAGGGAAACAAGGCCGTCCTCGGACACCAGGCGTACAGGCAGCCAGCGCTCGCAGCCCTCCAGCGCCCGCGCCGCAGCGAAGCTGCGCAGCTCCTGCAGCCGCGGGTAGCGGCACATGCGGCTCAGGTCGTAGAACTGCGGGGGGGCTATCCACAGCTCCCGGGCCTGGTAACTGTGCAGCACCTCCAGGGGCGTCGCCCACTGCGGGGTGGATCGAGAGGGACGGTGAACGGAGCCAAAGAGCGTTGCCCCGAAAACTGACTGACTGTCACTCACTCACAAAGAAAAAAGGTGACGACTACAAACAAAAGATTGTTTAAAATAGCACACATCTAATGAACAAATTACTAATAACCAGGAGGCTATATATGGAGGCTTGTGGAAGTTTTACTAACACGAAAATATCCTGAGGGCTGAATGAAAAACGACTGGTCCAGTGAGATAACCAATCAGATTGTAGAGGACGTAAAGGAGGCGGGACCAATCGGTCAGATGTCTTTGGTCCCGTCTGCAATAGTCGCTCAGACCCACCTCCTCTACAATCTGATTTGCTCTCTCTCTCAACCAGTCATTTTTTATTCTGCCCTCAAAACATTTCTGCGTAAGTAAAACTCCCATGAGCTACATGAAGGTAGGGATGGACAACTATCAAATCCTACTGACTGTAAGAAGCAGCAGAAAGCGCTATTTTATCAGCTCTCCATTTTCCATGAACATTCTGACATTAACTCAATGAGAAGCAAACGAGTCACCTTGAAATGCACAATTTCCTTTTCGTCCTGGATCGTGTCAGGCGCCTCCGGCAGGCAGCAGAGGAAGAAGGCGGTGTCGTACCTCCTCTGCCGCGCGTAGACGCCGCCGGGGGTCAGCCAGTTGCCCCACTCGTGCAGGGCCCAGATGTTGGGCATGCACCGTAGGGTCTCGCACATCCGGATGAAATTGTCCGGATTTTCCA
This sequence comes from Petrocephalus schoutedeni, assembly GCA_026780765.1. Lineage (NCBI taxonomy): Eukaryota > Metazoa > Chordata > Actinopteri > Osteoglossiformes > Mormyridae > Petrocephalus > Petrocephalus schoutedeni. Next base: position 9,892,000 of record JAODKL010000009.1, read on the forward strand.
TCACCAGCTGCCTCCACCGGGCGAGCTCCCGGGTATCGCAGGGCAGCGCGATGTCGGTCGGCCCCGGCCGAAGCGGCTCCCCGCTCCGACCGGCCGACTCTCCCTCTTCCTCCATTCGCACAGCCAGCAGAATGCCGGCTTCCTCGAAAGTCTCCCTAACGGCGCAGATCCTGAAGGCGACCTCCCCGGGAATGGGAGAGCCCAGCTTGGACCTGTCGGTGGCGAACATCGGAGGCCTCATCTCGGGCGGCTGCCTGACGACTCCCAGGCCGAAGTTCGGATAGCGGCGAAACGCCCGGAAGACTCCCTGCCAGTCGGCGGAGAAATCCGACGGATCGACCAGGCCGCCGGGAAAAACGTACGCGTTGGGCATGAAGCCGCTTTTGCTGCTGCGCTTCAGCAGCAGTACCTCGTAGTCAAAGGCAGACCTGGGGGGCCACAAAGACGGGCTGCCAGCCGGTAAAGGCGGCGGGCAGACGGCGCGCATCAAGGCCTCATCTCCGGCCGGCGCTCTGCGTCTCACCCCAGCCGCTAAGATGACGGTGGCCGCCTCTTTCCAATGTTTCAACGCCGTGTTCATCTGGCTTTGCCAACAGCGGGACGTCAAATGCCCCTATCGCTGAACTCCATACGACTTTGGAGAGTGTGGAACCTTGCGTTCCATTTACCTCGTACGTCGTAACTCGTAACTGGGAATGACGTCACACACGAGTTCACGGCGTTCCAGAAACCAACAAGTCGTAAGTCGTAAAAACAAGATGGA
>JAODKL010000009.1:9944787-9975220 GCA_026780765.1 Petrocephalus schoutedeni
ATTACATATAGAATGCCATATAAGAGCCTACAGACCTTTAACTTTTCCTGTCTTTGGTCCCCTCACATACAAATGAGGATTTATGCTCTGTGTTTGAGGCTTACATCTAAAACCCCTACCTTGCTAAAACATTATCGACGGATATACCTTCACCAAGTCAATAAGCTATGTTAGATTCAACACAGTGCAGACAGGAATCAAAGCCCCAATATCCAGTGTGAAGTGCAATAGAAAATACTTTGTTTCACGGTGATATTATACAGGAGCACAACTGCTTTAGGTGGCCATACTTACTGTGAGAGCAGGAGTCAAATTTTGCATGCAACACAAGGTCTTGATTATGCTAATATAGTAATATTTAAAATATTTATACAAGGCATCAGTTTCTTTCAAGCATCCATATGCCGAGAGACATCAAAGACATGGATAGGTGTAAATACAGTACTATTTACATAAGTCAAGGCTTGACTGATCATACACAAGATGCATTACTAATATGTTAGCAGTTTTGGTTAGACGCCATTTGAGCCAAACACAGCGAAACCTTAACCTCTGAACACACTTCATGTTGTTTCCAGGATCTCTAACGTCACTCCCGAGACAGACTACATATTTAGTCTTCCACGAATGCACCTCAATAGCAGTTCCATGAACGGCCTTGCGTTAAGGCTCCTGGCATTCCTGCGGGAGGTCATTAAAGGCCGCTGGTGAGCCAATGCTAAATGAAGAACTAGCGGAGGTTTTCTGCCCCCAACACTACACCCCTTTAGTTTGGGTGGGAAGGAAACACAGACCAGGCCCATCATCAGACGACTCGGTATCCTGCAGAGTGTGCAGTGATTTGGTGTGCTGAACCAAACTGAACATGCCCCATAGTTATGGGCATGGAGATACTTCTCAATACATAGCCCAGCACTTCCTCCCGAAAGAAGAAGACTGGAATGAAATGCTTTTGCATATTTGCATGCTGCAAGACAGAGTATAGAACCCATGGACTGATTTGGTCTGAAGTTGATATGTCCTTGATCTGAATAGGACACGTCACCAATAGGCTCCACCCCCTTAATGTAATCTGTGGTGCATCATCATAAACATCACTCCCTTTGCACACCTGAGACATCCTTCCGTTATTTACACTGCATGCCCCAGTCACATATGTTGCCTCTAATTAGTCACCAGGAGACAGTGAGTAGACGCAGGGGTTGGTGGAAGTGCTTCTGGCCAGGCCGACAGCAACAGCAGAAGCAGCAGCAGATGGGAACCAACGGATATAGACAAAAATACCAACCACACACCTTGAGGGGTGGTAGTGACCGTTTTCCAAAATAAGAGCTCAGTTGCTCCAGAGGGAGATGGAAACAATGGAGCAGAGGGAATGGGAGTCTTTTTACAGCATTATCTGGAAATGCAGCAACTCCCACCTCGTGAAAAATGGTGAATCCAGGAGTACAACACCGGTGAAAGCTGTCGTTTGGTGGAGACGACTGGGCACCAGTAAAACTTTGCTACCCGGACCTGTAAACACCCACAATTGCTCGAATACAGTGCCTATATGGAGGTTTACACAGAACCTGCCTCACAGCAGTCGTTGGCTGATGGCTCTGCCTTTCAAATATTAATAACAGTTAATTGTATATGTAGGGCCGGATACTAAAGCCTGGCACCCCCTCACCTGAACCTAAGCCCAGGGTAGATGGAAAGCCAATGTGGATCATCTAGTCTCTAGCCAGTAATACAGAGCTGTCTGCACTGTGCGCGGTGCAACAGAACAGACGGGGCAGACATGAGTATATGTTGTGATTCGCCATGCAGAAGCTGGTTTGTTCTTGGGAATGTGCAACAGTCACTTTTATGCTCCTCAAAAGCATTTCTGTTCTGTGTTATACATTGATTATATATACACAATATGAATGATGAGGAAGTGTATTGTTTTTCCAAGTGTTTGTGTGATTTTGTGCAATTCATTCAGTGTTTGCCAGACTATATAATACACCTGTTGTTTTGAACCCAAAACAAAAACAAACCAACAACAACAACAAAAATAATAACCACATACATAATGGCCATTTATAATCATGTCTGAACACACACAGTGGACCAATAGGGAGGAATTATAGATGAGGGCCAGGACATTGTGTCATCCAATCAAGATAAGAGTTTTGGCCAACTGATGAATACCTGATTGCCCAAGATGTAAAATGCAAACATTCCCCTGGAAGAACCCCCAAGATTATTCGCCATGGCAACTAATGGCTCTAGGCAGGTGACCCAAGGTGTGAAATGTAAATGTTCCCATGCACATACCATGCTGCAAAGCCCCAAACCTGGTACATATTCAGGAGAATCCAGGACTGTGTAATAGGAGAGCAAACTCAGATACACACAATTATCTCTCGAGTTTCAGGGAGTATACAGGAGAATTCCGGCCCATGTACAACTTCCATCAAATCAGTGTTTTAACCAATTAGCTTGTTTAACTGCTTCCTGTTGCTACATTAGACACCTAGAGGGTCAACAACACCATCAATAACAACAGTCTCTTTTCTCATTTGGGATTGGAACCACCAAACTCATGTCAATTTGGGCATGTCTCGATATTGTACCTATCATATAAACATTACTGTATTCACACTGTGTTGCATGTTAGATATGGACAGTGGGCCATTATACGGCTGGCAGCACTGCCCATTCCCCTCAACTGTTACATTAAGCGATACACGTACAAACATCCTACTATGTCCCCTTTCAGGTATCTCTCGGTCAGTGTATATTATTTACTATGGACCTCGGACGTAAACATGCTCAGACATGACCCGATGTCACTGTTCATTCATATTCATAATAACACAGAAAAAGAAGAGAGGCATTAACTGCATGGTGTCCCACTACTCATATGGTATGCATTGTACCAACAATTCCTAGCAGCAATCCATTTTTGCTAACAATGCTGCTATGGTATTATACATAGAGCAAGATTCTAATTAACCTCCAGTTAGCCCTCTTAATTATGGTAAAGCGATGAGTCACTGATCAATTTGCACCTTGCCTTTGACCCTGTTGCCCACCAATGGGACCAGGCTGAATTTTTCTGGTGCAAAGCTTAACGCTGTCATTAAAAGCTACAGATCCGAGACTGATTCTGAAACCTCCCACTAGTTCGCAGCCAATCCTGATGGCTTTTATAGAAACTTTTATACAAAATTCATTAATAGAGACGATTTGCCAGTTCTCCTTCATGTGTAGATGCCAACAGAACTAACATGATTATTTGATTAAAATCCCGTACGCGGTTTTTAAAAAACATCAATTAAAATTTGCCTTCTCGATTACTCCGCAATATGACAGAAGAAAAACAAGGCATAGCAGATGACTGTCAAAATAATCAATAATAATAATAACAATCAAACAATAATAATCAAAAGCCTCAGTTGTGAGAGACCACTTCACATTAAAAAGTAGATAGTATGAAAGTATGGCTGAATGATATCAGGGAAAGTTCACATTGCGATATTTGAATTTTTTGCTAGAAATATTGCAATATTTATAAAATAAAAAGGAGTTGAAAATTTACCCAAAATAAACTATAGCCAAAGTGAACTTATCATCTACCATTAGAATCTGTCAAATAAGTTGGTGGTTTTGCCACGAGTTGTATACAAATCACTTGCCTTTGCTCAATGTCGTCTTTGTGGAATCGAAAATATTTCCAGACAAGGGAAGATTAATATAAACTGGTGACCAGGTCTTGCTCGCTTTTCTCCTCCTCACTCATGCCAAGGTCACAAAACAAGAGCGGCGGTTAATGTTTTTTTAACATATACTCTATAATCTTGCAAAAGGAACCAGCAAAAAAATGTGAAAGCTTGTTTTGTTTCCTTCGATGGCATTACAATGTTATTTATCGACAGTGTCAACCCAGCTAACTCTGGAGGTCCCTGTGATGTAACATTTACAGAGTCATTCAGGGGCATGGACATCATGGCAGATACAGGGGGCTCAATGTTTGACAGGGGCCCTTGAAAACAATAAATTATATGCAAAATTGGGTGGAGGAGCCCAAGGTGATGTTGTCAAATTATGCCCTAGATTACTTGATTAATCATCAAATTAATTGATCGATGGGTAAATTACTTAATTATTAATATAAACGATAATGATAGCCTTACAAGTTTCTGTAAGAATATTCTGCAAAATCACTAACAAACACAAATGGTACAAAACAAAATGATATGCACTCTCCATATTAATAAACACAGGAACACAGATTCAACATTAACAAGCAAACAGAAGCCACAAATTAATTTTTTGCCATTAATGATGCACAGCTCTTTTATTATAAAATTCTGCTCTTAGTAGACATTTACTGTTAACTTGAAGAATAGTACAAAAAAATAGGATAATCAACATCTTAAACATATGTGATCAAACAATTAAGTACCAAAAATATCTATCCCTTCAAAAGCATGACATGGTAAAAGGAAATGTAAAAAAGATGAATTAAGGTTAAGCAGTGTGCCTATGTTTGCTCCCAATATGATGTACCGCGGCAATGGTCTGCATTGAAAGAGAAGCTTCAGACAGGAAATGCAGGTCACAACGTCTGGTTCATTTCTTTTCAATGTGGCAAACACAGCTACTGCCCCCCTACACATTCTGATCTGAGGAAAAGTTACAAGCTTACATAATAACCCTGAAAACTCCAGCCTAGCCAGGCTTCGTTAAGTCCCAGGGGCCAAAGCCTCTGCCTTTAAACACATTCATGTTCATTGTTCCTGCCCTGTCACACAAATATGTACACCCAATCAACCATAGCAGTAAAACCACGAGGCATGCACTCCACAAGACCTCTGAAGGTGTCCTGGGCTATCTGCTGCCAACACGCTAGCAGCAGATCCTTTACGTCCTGCGAGTTGCAAAGTGGGGCCTCCAACAATCGGGCGTGCATCGTCCAGCACATGCCACAGATGCCCGACGCACAGGTGCCGTCGTAACGAGATAACCGACGCTATTCACTTCACCGGGCAGTGAATGCTGTGGCTGAAGTTCATTGAGACAGGGGCGGGAAAAAGTGCCTGACAGGATGTGAAGGACGCTGCTCCGACGTCGGGCTTCAGTGCTGCTGCTAAGTGGCATTCCATTATTCCAGCTCTTCTGTGCATAACATACTTGTGTACCGTGAGGTTCTGTGCCATGAATATGTGAATGTGTCATTATAATATACAAATGTAAGCTAGCATTTGTTTTAGACCTAAGCATGTGAATCAGGCAAAAGCATCATTTAGGTGTAAAATGGGGCTCATATATTGTAGCTGGTTGGTATATTGGATTGTGAATGTACATGACATGAGTAGGAGTATTGAATAGTAGTGAAGTGTAGTGAATATACTGTAAGCATCTATACAAGAATATATATGTGAAACATTAGCATTGTAAATCATCACAGGACTGTTTAAGGGGCATGCACATAATCACCTGCCCGGCGGCATGAGTGCTCATTTCCTGTGATACACAAGTGCACCTTGAGTCACACTCCCTGTTAGAAAATCCTCTGTAACTGAGCAACGCAATAATACCGAGATGTATTCCTGAACGGTGAAACAAGCCGAAGAAGGCTTAATCATCAGAAAGGTCAAACTCAACAAAAACATGCCCAAAGCAAACACAGGTGCTTACACACCGTAATTCCTGAAGCTGCGGCAGATTGCTGGCATCTCCTGACATTTACCAAGTTAGGGGCACTGTATGCTAAGAACCTGTAGCATCCTCCCACATGTGTGATGTGTCTTTCTGATTACTCGGGTCTTTACAATATGCACTTCACACAATAACAGAAACCATCCCCCCTCCTACATTAACTCCTACATTAAACCCTCAGGAGTATTCCTCTCCAAGAGACGTTCCATCTCACCACCTGCGATAACTGTAAATTCTGATTCTAATCATAGCAGAGGCTGATTATCGCCGTGCATTTTTTGAGTATCAGTGCATTACATGGAAAAAACACAAGACACCAAATTACTTAATTTAAGTCATCGTCACGGAGTGGATGTATATCAGGATTGTCCATAGAAATTTAGATTAAATGTAGATAAAAGACTCATGGATAGATGCCAACTTTAAAAATATTTGTTAATTGATTCGTTGGGCTTTTGTTGCCAGGATGCCAGAATCTACACTTTTAACACATTTAAAACACACTGAACATGAAATGCATATAAATGGCTTATTCTTTTCCTCAAAAGTAAGGAAATAAGAAACAGCAAGTAAAAATCGAATGAGCCAATATGTTCAGCATGCCTCACATTCCAACAGCTTGATCACCTGACTCTGTGTATAATTAGCTAGCTCTCCATTGGCCCACAGCCTTCCAGCTTTGTCTGCCTGGGCTTACCTTGACCTTTTCCTGCAGCTTTCCGAGACGCATGGTGCCCTCGATGACCTTGCTGAGCACTCCCTGCTTGTCTTGCTCCAGGATGGAGGCCTGCAGCCAAAAGGGCAGACGAGGGGTTACTAGATCTGGGAGCAGAAGGTCAGGGTAGCGAGAGGGATAGGAAGAAAGGGGGGTTAAAATGGCCTTAATCATGTTCCCATCACACTCACTGCACTGCTTGCAAGCAACATCTCTCTTTCCTTCAGAAAGCCACCTGAGTATCATAAACAAGACCCGAGTTTCTCAACCCAGTTCTCTGGGAACCCCAGATGGTCCACGTTTTTTCCTCCCTCCCAGACTGCCCACATTTTTACCCACTCCCAGCTCCAGATATCCCAGTGCATCCCAGGGGCTTAGACTGGTTGTCTTTTACTGAAAACCCCTATGGAGTGAAGCAGTCTGCTACTTGATTAAAACCTCCACTATTTGGCATGAAACACATTTATGCTGCATTTATTTATCTGCCAGATGCTTTTCTCAACGGTGATGGGTCATTGCAGGTGCATTTAACAACAAAGAGCATGGACAGAGACACATAATCAGCTATTCCCATCCTGTGCATTAGAACTACCTCTGCGAGTAACTGACATATTTTTCTATAATAAAGGATGACATCAACACTGAATAAAACACTGCAACATCAAAGACAGCATTCCTGTCAGAGACAGTAAATGTGCTTCAAAATTAAAGACCTAAATAAAAACTTCATAATAATATAAAATCTGGCAATAGGACAATGCAAAATAGGTTCAAAGTGTTCGTGCATATGCAGGGAGAAACTGATTTATATCCTTTATGAGCACACAGTGAAGCAGGTTCTTTCCCTGATTTGCTCTAGTTAGACAGTTTGGTTCTCAATAAACATGAACAGATAGCGATAGCCTGTTTAAAACATGCAAGTCAAGCAAATTACTTTAAAAAGAATAAAAAATGCTGTTCATCTCTGAAGCCGACTTGAATTATTAATTGAGGAAGTGGAAAGTCATGGTATGGGGGCTTAGGGATGTCAGAAATACTACTTTATACCTTTATAATATAAAAAATGAAATCAAGGTTCTCTAGATGCATGAAATAAAATGTGGGTATACACAGCTATGGAGCCAACAAGAATATTTCTGCAGTAAGGCACATCTTTGTTCTAGAGAGGGGAGACACCCCAATGCTGGATAGCAACTGACCTGCAAGGCATTCTGGGAAATTCCTTACACCTTCCGTGTGGGCGTAGAGGGATGAACTGTGTAAAGCCAAGCTCCAAGATGCCAGGAGTGGCCAGAGCTTAAAGACATTAGTGACTGTGTGAGAGTGGGACCTCTGGCACCTGTCACCACGTCGTCCTGGGAAATGAGTTTTAACAGTCCTGCCCTCCCGCTGTGCTTAAACCTGGGGGTGCTTGACAGACCCTGATGAGTCACGGCTTTACAGCTGTGCCCATTCAGCTTACCATAGCCCTATTTTGGTGATAGGTCACACCTACAGCAAAAGTGAAGGCCAACGGCCCCATCTCATCAAACTTTAATGCTAATCTCCTTAGCCTTTCATACCATCCATTTCTACCACAGCTCACTGTTTGTGTAACTGAGAATAACGCCCGATATAGCCAGTACAGAATGAAATGCCAAACAGCCTGACCATGGCTCTCTAAAGGGCCTAACAGTATTTTATCCTTTAAGAAATATAACATATAATATATCCATCCATCCATTTTCCAACCTGCTTATCCTTTCTGGGTCGTGTTGGGGTCCGGAGCCTATCCTAGAAGCCACGGGCACGAGGCGGGGAACAACCCAGGACGGGGGGCCAGCCCATCGCAGGGCACATTCACATTCACACCATTCACTCACACAGACACACCTATGGGCAATCTAGCAACTCCAATTAGCCTCAGAATGTTTTTGGACCATGGGGGGAAACTGGAGTACCCGGAGGAAACCCCACAACGACATGGAGAGAACATGTAAACACCACACACATACAAAACTGAGAAAGCCTGTATCTGAATGATACTGGTATCTGAAGTCTGAGACCAGGAAGAAAAGCCAGGGCTTTGTAGGTATAAGTCATACATTTCCATCTTTCCCATAAAACGTCAAAGTAGCAGAGCAGCAATGGGAGCTGGTAACATGAACTGGGGTCAGCGGGCTCCTGAAGAATGCCCGTCTGGGAGCAGAGAGGCAAGGTGCAGAATTCTCACTGGCCCAAGTGCATACAGCAGACAGAGAGGGAAAACCCTGTAACAAGGAAATTCTACAGTAAGGGGGCCCAAAGAAAGGGAGCGAGATCATGCAGGCAGCTCTGCTATTACGCGTTTCCAAAACCGGAACTGTGATCAAGGAAAGTCAATAAAGAAGTGCAGTAAAAACTGACAGAGCGGCCACAGAATAATAGGCTTTATGGCAGTCTATTTGTAAGTATGAGCTGTCGCAAGTTGGACGCTGTTAACACAGAAACTGGCTGTACTTCATTGCCATAAAAATGTGAACAATATTACAAGTATTGAAGAGATTTTGGCGAAATTTTAGGTGTTGAATATAACAGAAGTAGTAAGCTTTAACACTTGGAGAATGGCTTAATGTTATAAGCATTTTGAACATATTGCTTAATGTTTTACTTCGTTATCATCACTGAGTTTAATGCTTTGATTAGGATTTGAGCTGTCAGTTACAATCCTATTTTCCCAAATCATTTTAACTTAGTGCTTTTGAGCAATGCAAGGTTTTATGGGAAGGCATCTGCCATGTTATAACAAAAATCCCTGCAGGACACATTCCTTATTAAAGAACCATATGTATGAAATTTACACTGCATTGTCCCAGGTTGAGGCTGCCTCTTCTACTAACTAGCAAAGAGCAGGTAACATCCCACTGGTTGAAAATAAGAGAGAGATTCTTATTGGTTATTTTCCATGTCTTTGATCCTCTTAAAAGGTGCAAGAGAAAAAAATAAAAGCATGAAATCACTGAATGATTCCTAAACAAGCAGTATGGAAAGAAAGTTGCTATTTGTTAACTGCTCTGATATTAGGACTACTAAAAGAGCAATGCATCTGAGTGTAGCCCAATCCTGCAACAACAGTGATGACTTGGGTTACACTGCCTCTGTGTGACTATTTAAAATCAGTCTGAACAAACACACCTGAAAGGCAACCTGCAGGCCGGGTCTCAAAGCACATGCTATATATTGAGCTGAACTGATTGTGGACTGTGGCAGGAAACATGTGAAGCACTACAACCCCCCTCACACTAGGGAGAGGGTGCTTCTCATACTTGGGTGTCCAGCGCCTGAGTTTAAAAAGGCAGGTCAGCACCTCTACCTCCTCCGGATGCTCAAGAAGTTCAGACTGGCTGCCAAGGTCCTCAAAGCATTCCACGCCTGCACCACTGAGAGCATCCGACTGGTTTGGGAGCTGCACCAAGCAGGACAGCACAATGTGACCTCCTGAACCTGCAGGCCACCCACAGGAAGCTCTGCCAGGACAAAGCACTGGGAAACCATCAGAGTCCCTGCCCACCCCAACAATGGCCTCTTCTCACTGCTCCGGCCGGGGAGGCATTAATGCAGCCTGAAGGCCAGAACTGAGAGACTGAAGAAACGCGTCGGCCCTCAGGCTGTTCTTGTACCAAACGAAGTGTCCCAAAGCTAATAAGTCACTTTGCGCACTTTATATCACCCCACAGTATCATTGCACGTCTTTTTACAATTGCTGATATGCTCCTGTTTATTTTTATTGTCCATTTGGAATTTTACTTTTTAAATTTTATTTTAGTTGTCACAAATGCCATATTGTGTACTAAATAGTTGGCAGTGTTAATATCCCCCATGTGAAAATGCCTACCATTTCCAGATGCTCTGTGGTCAGATTGACCCCAATCACCGCCTAAGGGCTCACGCTGGGAAAACCCCATAAATCCACAATATACAAGGTAAACACCCAGAACTTAAAAAGAAAATCATTAGTTTAGCTATTCAATTACATACTACAGACAATTACAGCAGTGCCCATCAAGGTAGGACTGATTCTTTTTCAGTGAATTTAATGTGACAATATGGTCATTCGAAAGTACCACAGAATAAACTTCTGTAAAGATGCTGTAGTCAATACTTAAGATTTTGAGTAGTAGTAGATCCCGTTTGTTGGTTCAAGTTGAGGTATTCTCACACATACTGTTCAGGGGCACTTGCAAAGCATGATGGGTTATTGTACCGTGCGTATCAGCATGTGATTTATCCTGCCCATGGTCATACCTTCCCGAATGGCAACCTCCGTCTACACTGTGCCATGGTTAATCAATTATAATTAGCCTCCTAGCCCCAGGAACGGGTGACTGAATGACCTAACAAAGTTGGCTGGCCAGACAGCCATCTCACTGGAGAACATCTCTAACTTCACTGATCCAATGGTTTTAGAAGCACAGGTGACAATCTGACAAAAAAATAGTCTGAAAAGTTTCTGCTGCTTTGCCTCCAGAGAAAACATGAGTAGTTCATCACACTGGAGATCATTTTCAGCATGGGATGATTATTGTTCTGTCAACTAAATATTGTTTGATCAGCTGTATGGCTTTAATCCATTTTTGTACCACTTTCCAGTAGGGGTGGCAAGCTGGCTTAGTGAGTAAACTGTTCCCTCACATTTCCAAGGAAGGGGATTTGAATGCCAGCTCTACTGTGAGCTTTCAGTTTCTCCTCATGTTACAGAGGCTTCCTCCTGCAGTCCAAAAACCAACAGGCTAATTGGCATCTCTAAATTACTAATAGCGTGCTTAAATAATACTGTGATGGTAGAACTATGGTTATTTGCACAATGCTGAGGCAACATCAGTTACATCTAGTCATGTTCTGTGTACCTACATCTAGGCGGTTCAGTCCAATATAAAAATAAACTTAAAAGTATGAGGAGAAAGAGGCTATTATTTTTTCATTTTCTAAGGCAGAAGAATGTGCCTCATATTTATAGTTCCCCATTTCCCTGCCAATTAAACAAGCTTTGAGGACACAGTGAAACATGCCACACAGTAGCACCTCTGGAATACGCAGAGTAATCGCTCTGAAACCTCATGTTTTGATGTTACAGTTTACCCATCAGGAAGGTGGCATACCATGTGCGCAAGCTGGTCCCTCTCATGCGTGGTCTTCTCTGCTGCGGCCACAATGCTGGCGAGGAACTGGTGGGCTGTCATCTCCCGCTCCAGGGAGTCCTCTACCTGCACCTTCAGCAAGCAGATCTTCTTATGAGATTTCCTGGTCCAGAGCAGTTAGAAGAGGACCGCAGGTTGGTAGTCAGCAGGACACATTCTCACACAGAGTTGAACAGATAATGATTATAGTCCGGGAATTACACTGGGAGAAATACTATCAAAGAGTCCATCAATCACAAACCTTCTCTAATGGTATTACACAGCATGTCTTGGGAACAATCAGATGTGCTATGCATTACATTTTATTCATTAAAAAAACAGTTTTATCCTAAGCAACGCACAATAGAGATAGCAGGTTCTTCAGACGTAGAAGCAACTGAGGGTTAAAGTCCTTGCTGAAGGTGAAACCTGGGGTTTGAGCCCATGACCATCTGATAACAGACACAGAAGACAAACCCACTAAGACCCACGCTGCCACTGCTATGCCGGTGGCTCCCTTATTTTTACTAATTTTAATAAGCCACTCCAATACACTGGTACAATGTGTGAAACCATAGTAAACAGGGGCAAAAAAGGAGGATACTTGTTAGCTTGGCGCAATGCTTCTAGTTCCGTTTCCATGTTTTTCATCTCCGCTGCCAGGCTGCTCTTCTCAAGCAGCAGGGTCTTCTTCTCGTCCTGGAGGGAAGCCACTCTGCTTGTCAGGTCCTCCAATTCGCTACTCCTCTTCTCTTCCTCTTGTTCCAGTTGTCTGTAGAGGCAACAGCACCCCCCAATGAACCAGCTCCCACTGCTTTTGAGGTGGGCAAGACAGCTGCCTGGTTGGACTGCATCTTAGCGACAGCCATGCTGCGAGCTTCCTGCAGCCTTTAGATCAGCTAAACGGTCGGGTGATGAGAGCAGAGGACCCAGTACACAGACAAACCAGCTTCAGATAATCAGAGGGTCTGATTATAAGGCACAGCAAAGTCAAGAAGGCTGGTCTTACTCAATTCATATTGCACTGACTAAACACTGTCAGAAATATGAACAGCATTAATTCACAATGGGTGTCAAATGGAAAAAAAAGAATTGTGGTGAGACTTTCATGAAGCTGTCATAGATACATTCATAATGCATTATATTAGTCGGTATAATAGTTAATTTACCATTACATCATCTCCTATTGACAGTCATAAGGCATTATAGTGTCAAATATAATACTTCATAAGTGCCAATGAAACCCTCATCTATAATGCACTATTGATACCTTCATAATGCATTATAATGGTTGGTATAAGAATGCTTTTTACTGCATCTATAATCTATTACAGATGAGAGCTTCAAAAAGCATTCATAATGCATGAGAAACATGGCTATAATGCATTATACCTTTATATAAATATTTATAGTCATGTTTATAATGATTTATGAGTGGCATTCATATGGGCAGAGCTGTAACATTCATTCTTGATATCATGGTGTAATTCAACTATTTTTATTCAATTTATTTTTATATAGTGCAGTTATCCCAAGGCACCTGACAATTTAAAATGACCAACGGCAATTTGCTTTAGGATAATGTCTGTCAATAAGGATGGAGACACTTGGAATTTATGACATTACCCTGCCCTGTAATAACCAGAGCTATTTACTGCCAGTCTAGAGTAAAAACATACCGCACTGCTACCAAGACATTACTTAAAGCAGACCGGCATAAAAAGGATGGATGCATGCAACTCCCGCTCATCACCGAGACAGCTAGCCTCCGGAACCATCACGGCCACATCAGCAGGCCCCCCACTCTTAGGCCGCAGCCTTAAAAGCCCTATCTGTCAGGAGCCAGACGATGATGAAAAATGAGTACTCCCTCACTCGACCCATTACAAATTTAATGAATCCTCTTTTGAATGTCTTTCTAATAACTAGCTGGATACAATGTGTCACACTGTCACCTTCCCTTGGCTGAATCCCCTGTATCGACCACTCTGCAGTCACAGCGCTCCTTCAGAGTCCTTCACCTGCCATGTCGCACTCTCTATAGCTCTTCATCAGCACTGCAGATAGAGGGGCTCTCATTAAGTACCAATACCCATTTAGTTCTAGCTCTGCGCTTAACTGATCCTGCTTGTTGTCCGGTACATCCCCATTTGCTTTAGCTGTAAGTCACATAATATTTCAAATGCATTATAAAACTGACTGACCACAGATCCACTTCCCACCCCCAGTCCTTTTATATCAATTTTAAATCTGTCTATACGTCAAAACTTCCAGACTGACAACCTAAACTGGATGCGCTACATAAACCCGTCAAAGTGCACCTTCGGTACTCTTCCGTTCTGCTTGATTTCACCGAGATAAAAGCCGCCATCTCCTGAAGGACTAGCGTGGGTGAAAATTTATTAAGGCAATATTTTATGGGTAACATTCAGATCCAAATACAATAAAATTAGACAGAACATGTCATTAGTAGTAATCACACGAGGAGACTTGGGTGAAATGCAGGAAGCATTATCTAACATTTTTGAGTGGGACATCAGTCCCATAGATTTGTGTGCTCACCGATATCTTGTCACTGGCCTAAATAACATGAAGGTTACCTCCATTCAAATAACAAAAAGGGCAACGTATGCCTGAGACAAAGTAAGCTGAGCGACAGAGCCAGGTGACACCAGGCACCACATGTAGTACGCAATGGAGCATTCTGGCAAAAGCTGCTTCACACAGGTGGAATTTGTACTCAAAGAATGCAGACATGTCTCTTTCAAATGATACTGTCTCTGTCTAATGAACAACACGCATCTCCAAAAATCCATTATTTCTAGAACATGGAAAAATGCTGAAACTTTACAAAGTACACTTAAAACAACGTAATGATTTACCCGGCTCCACAAACAGAAGCATTTTCACAGCTGTCAGTGAATGATTTAGCATTTTAAATGGACTTAAAGGGATTGTTGTCAGTGAGGCAAATATGTCAGCCAACAAGATACAAACTAATCTAGCCCTATGCTCACAATTAACAATGATGTTGGTTAGCTACCTATCAAGGTTAAGCTGCTAAAAATGATAGTTAAATATTTAACTTTATAAAACATCTTTTCATGGATCAATTCAATGTCAAGCACTATCAGTAAATAGAGGAGAATAGCTGTATTCCATCTTTGGTAAAGATCACAACTGTCAAAAAGTGGACATATGTGGTTTTCATTGGGCAGCAGTAATACACTGTATTTTTTGCATACTTATAGGTGTTTCTGCAGTCTGAGGCAAGGATAGTGCTTATGATCTCTGACTGGCTAAAGCAGGCAGAAAGGACACCCACCGCTGGAGCTTGCCGACCAGGGCAGCGTGTTCCTCCCGGCTCACTGCACTCTCCAGTGTTGACAGGGTCTGCCGGTGCCGTGTCTGGAGAAGCTGCTGCTCTGAACGTGTTTTCTCCAGCTCCTCCTGCAGGCACTGCTTATCTGCCTCCAGCAGCATCACTTCTTTGGTCACTTTGGACACTGAGGAAGTAGATGGAACTCAGGCTTTAGAATCATGCACACTCAGCCCGGTCATATCATGGGCAGTCCACACAGCTCAATGCAAACCATCCACACTGACTCCCAGGAGTCTACACTTACACTTAGGCGCTTACATACTGATCACATACATCCATTTAACTCTGCGGGTCACAGTTAGCTCCCATGAGGGGGTAACCTGATCCTTAACCCACTGTTAATGAACTGTACCTTCCTGCTGGTGCCGACTGTGGCTCTCCTTGGCTTTGGCCTGTTGCACCTCCAGCTGATGTATCAGCAGTTGGTTCTCCTTCAGAACCAGCTTGGCCTGATCCCGCAGTTGGTGCCTAGGAATCCCAACACACACGTGACACAGACAGACAGACATGTCTTCTCTGTCTTTGGGTGTCAGAAAAGACAATATACAAAACTGGTATAGAGAGAATGGAAGGTGTTTTCCCTAACCTAGTCCCACAGGGACCCCCAGACAGTACACATTTTTACTTCCTCCCAAACAGTCCACATTTTTGCTCCCTCCCAGACAGTCTACATTTTTTCTCCCTCCCAGACAGTTCACATTTTTGCTCTCACCCAGCTCCTAGGACCAGGTTGGGAAACATTGCTCTAGACTGTAAAAGCACTAAACGCCTTTCTATCATGAGACCTTCCTGCATACCACCACATCCAATCAAACTGACAGTCAAGAAGGCTTTAGGGCCCAGTGGGCACATTCAGGCACTTCACAGTGGCCTTTAATCCACACCACAGACATCTAATTTTTAAGGCACTTCTAAAATACCACAGTGAATTATGCAACACCATTTAATATTAATGGCCCCTCCTTAAGTACTTCGGATGTGGCCTTCAACTTCCTACCCTGCAGGTGGAAGCCATTTCCTTCTGTGAACTCCTCCCCCACCCCCACATTTCTCTGCCCCTCTGTGAATTCCAAGCGTGGCTGTAGGCCAATTAAATTATTTAGTTGGTTGGTGATTCATTCAGTGTATTAGATGTTTACTAGACATACAACTTTGCAGCATTATAATTTTGACTTCTCATGTAAAGCTAAAAGCTACTTTTTTCCCTAACTGGACCACCCTTTACTTATTTATTTGCTGTGAATCTTTAGAGAAAGACATTTCATAAAGCGAGTTATGTGGACTGCCAAAGATTTCTCTTCAGGTATAGAAATTTCTGCATCATCCAACCCAAGGCTGATTAGTACCTAAATCCAAGAAGATCATAGTGAACCACATAGCTATATCAGTTAAAGTAACAGGATGACAATGAAAGCATAACAGAGATATTAAGGTAAGTTTCAGCTAAAGGCCATCTAGGTTCTTCCATTCTTAAAACTTTTCAAGTTCAAAGTTTTCAATTCAGCGCAAACAGAAATGGAACCCCAGAACTGGAGGTACATTTTTCGGAAGATGTGTATTGGGACTATTCAGGATTTGACAAATATGACCTACATGTACAGGGGTTTGTGAGAAGTGCATAAACAAATCAGAAGCAGTAAAATTCCCTTCAGATCTTCTAATGTATGCTGAGGAGAGTTGCCTTTGCAAATTCACCATTTCTGTCTGATTTGATAACCTTCATAAGTATTACGCCAAGCAGAAAAATTCAAGTCAAAGCTTCCCATGAAGCAGAGAAGCTGCCCACCAGGGCAAGTTGTAAGTGAAAAAACAAAGTGTACAGCCAGCATGAAGCTGAGAACATGCGGGCCCTTAGGGGTAACCTTCGGGGAGATACTTAACCTGCTTTGCTAAAATAAAACTATCAGAAATTTGGGATCTGTAGTCCCTTGGGTGTCATGGCAGAAGAAAATATTAGCTAGAAGTAATCTGTGCTCCTGAATTACTAACTCGAGCGCACAAATTACGAATTTGATAGAATGAATTACGTATTACGAATTACGAGGGCACTTGATAGCAGGAATTACTAACTTGAATGCACAAATTACTAGCTTGAGAGCACGACTTACCAACTACAGCGCACAAATCACTAGCTTAGAGTACGAATAACTAACTCGAGAGCACAAATTACTAGCTCAGGAGTGCGAAATCCTAGCTCGAGAACACATACTATAACGACATAATATTTTTTTCTTCTACCATGACACCAGGGGCTCTGTAGGATGAAAATTTTCTTCAGGGGAAATATAGTCTAAGACTGATTATTTAAGGATAAGAAGCTGAAATGAGGAATTACAAATCACCATGCACCAGCTGACTGCACCATAAGCGAGTAAACCTACTGGGGGGGCAATTACCCATGAAACAGCAGGGCTCACAACACAGAATAAATATAAACAAAACATGCCCTTTTGCATCCTCGTGTTCGGGGCCTGAAAGGAGCCTCTTCAACAGCTCTAATTAATTGTCATGAATATTTATTTAGTGCAGATCAGACAAGTTGCTGCATTGTACGTCCCTTGACACATGCAGTCAAGAGGATGTTGAACTAATAAAATGTTTTTCTGCTATGCTGCCCTCATACAGAAAATGTTACAACCTTAAGAAAATTACAGAGGCCAGCGGATGGTCATTTCGGGGGTTTTCCTAAAATCTACTAGCATCAGTCACTTTCAAAGGCCCCACACACAGAATACAAGTAACATTAAACACTAAAACACAGGGCACGTGGATTTTTCTCTGGCAAATCTTTACGAAACAGCTGGCCTTAATTTGGGAACAGCTTGTTTGCCGGATGTGGTATTCCTGCAGTGACAGACAACAGTCAAAGGTAGTGCAGAAACGGAGGGCCGACAGGTAACCTACAGGAATGAGAGAAACTGCCACGCAGGAACATACAGGCATAGCATTCTAGCAGTGTGCACACACAGATAGACACACACACAGTCCATGCATTTGTATCTTTATGGGGACTATCCATTAATTTCTATAGGCATTACCCTAATCCGAACTATGACATCCTTAACCCCTACCCAGCCCTAACTTTAACCATAACTAACCAAAGAAAATTCAAGACGTTTAGCATTTTTTAATTTTTGATTGCTTTCACAGAATTTTATTAAGTTGATGTTATCCTTCTGGGGATCAAAAAAACAAGGTAAAAAGTTACAGGTATTTTTCCACTTTGTGGGGGAATCTGGTCCCCACAATGTAATAGTTACAAATACACACACACACGCTCACCATTTTTTCTGGCTGGTGCCCCCGGCTTTGCTCAGCTGCTTTTCCAGGCTGTCCTTCTCCTGCACCATCTGCTCTACCTGCTCCTTAGACCGACGCATCTCCTCCTGAGCAGACGGACAGACAGATTGCAGTGCTGCCGACTACCATCACAAGCAGAGCTTGCTTCAATCACAGCCTCGCAGACAGGCCCCAGCCTCACCATGCCCCTGTAGTATAGAAGTGTTTATGCACACATACAATCACACGTCACAGGTAACTTAGAGATACCAGTTCACTTAACGGCAAGTGTAACCGAGATGAAAACCCACACAACGAAAACCTGGTCTTTCATGACAATAAATAGACACTTAGGAAACAGAGACTTAAGAAAGGAATGCGGTAATTTTATTAACAAAATTGACAGGCAAACAGAGCAATACATAAAATATTATTTTTTTCACTAAAATATATTAGGTTTCTTAAGAGATAATGCTAGTTTAATTTATCATGACTCCTCAAAAACCTTAAAAAGGTCTTTGCATTGCAACACTGATAATGGAATTCTGAAGGGCGATATAAAGTCCTAAGCAGGTATGTTTCAGATACAAAAACACGACAAGGCCGCCTATGCCTCTAATACAAGATACAGGCAGACAACTAAAACCTTCATGGGTGAGGATGAAGGAAGAAGATAAATCGGGATTTTGGGCGAGAGGCGCTGCATTTCGGTTTTAGGTACGGATGTGACGTACCCTCCCACCCCCAAATCCCCCACTGCTATAGCTAAGCCAGTGATTATTCCGTTGCATGAAAACCAGGCTGTTGGTGGCAAACAGCCCTGCCCAGGGACATAGTAATACTGCTCGATATGATGTACATCTCTTCGAAGCGGCAAATTTGTGAGAACAACAAGAAAACCACAAAAGATTGTGGGTGCTACGATCTCCAGGTTCTGGGACTGGGACTGTGGGACAAAGGATTTCAGTTTGGGAGCTAGCTTCAAAAAACAACCTCTGCAAACTCTGCAAACGCTGCAAACACTGCAGCGCTCCTACCTCGTTCCAACAGACATGGGCTTAAAGAAATACAAAGAAATTCAAGTCAACCACATAGTGCTTCCTTGAAAGCAGCTGAAATATCTCCTGCACCAGGCTGCAGGCTGAAATACTCAAAGACCTTCCATAAGACCTGAACAAACATGCCCTTCAGCAACTTTAAGTTGCCCCCAAATCATTATATTTTAAATTCCATAAATTGCATGAGATTATAAGACTGATGCTAAATGCCACTCACCACATAGCTCTGCAGAAGTGAATCCTTCTCATTTAGTTGGTCTTCATAGGCCAGCAACAGCGGTGACAAGTATTTTATGTCAGGCTGAAAGAGATGTAAACCATTTACAAACAACTTTAGCCTGCAACAAAAATAGGCTGCATCATACTTTATGTACACAACAAACAAACCAGGCAAGCAAGCATTCAAAGCTTTATTAAAGAGTCATGAATCAACATAGATGCACCATATATTTGATGGGCAAAAAGGACTATGAGTGCACCTGATTCTCTCAAGCTAGCTCCTACAGTACATTCTGTTGTAGCTTGATGTGCATGTAGATGACATAGAGGTAGTATATTAAGAGACTCTACAGTGCATTACCAACATTCTCTTCTGTCAGCTAGGGACAGCTATCAACTTTTACTATTTATTAACAGAAACTAAATTGTCACAGTCGGTACTGAGTTGCCAGGATCCCCAGGCAAAGCTAACTACATCATTAAAGTACATCAGGGCTTACAAGCCTGTTTTCTGGAGACAGCCGAGTCCTTCACAGCGAAAGGGCACTTCTGCCTGGCTAAGCTGATGATCACACTGGAGTTAGTTAACTTAACCTCTTTACTGACGTCCTGGTGCCCTGCTCTCAGCTATGGAGCAATCAGCTGTAATCACCTTTTTCCTCGCTGAAGGACCCTACTACCAAAATATAAATGCAACTTGCTCAAGAGCATTTTCCATCTGAAACCAGAACACGTCCATTTCCAAATTACCCGCTGAGGAAGGCGCTTCTGTCCTGCTTAGAAAATTAACAACAAAGCAGTTGCATTGACAGCATGCACAAGTACCCAGGGGGCTTACCAGCCAGGGAGGGGCTGCTCCTTTCTTTGGCAGGGCACTGATCCTTTGGCTCTGCAATATAATAAAATATATATTAGTGTACAACACTGTTGCTTTACACATCTGTGGGTCACCAAGGACCAGGTTGGGAAGCACTGGTCTATGGGTATTAACATCTGTGGGTCTCCAAGGACCAGGTTGGGAAGCACTGGTCTATGGGTATTAACTACTCACTTTATGGCCTTGCCACAATTTTGCAATGGGATTTACAGCTAGACTGGAGAGGGCCATGATTAAAAAAAAAAAACAAGTTATCTAGGAATTCAAATTCTCCAAACCCTACCATTACCATCCTTGACCATCGGAATTACGTTTTTGTTGGTGCTTTCTGTGGGAAAAGGCTGCCTGTGAATACGGCATGCCTTGTGAAACAGGGGAGATGACTACAGGGCATTAGCAGTTAGAGATGGAGCTGGACAGCCAAGCCGCAGGCATGTTTGGAGATGCACACTTCAGATATCTGCTTACAATAGCACGGCTTTCCTCATGTTTTGGTCCGTTATTCATGTGCTTGGATCATTTCATCTAAGACCTCTGTCACCATAACATATCATCCGTGCTTTATAATTATATGCATTTAAACCTTATGTCAGATATAAATTACATTAAATCTAGATAAAAAAGTTATATAATGTATGCCTGACAGTTTACAGCCCTTGAAAACGTTATGTGCTTATTATTTGAAACAGACAAAACTAAAATGCTAGTTATTACCGATTAGCTTTATTCTGAATGTTTGAATCTGTCACACAACCCTTACCAAGCATGTTTTAATCATCGTCAAATTATGAGCTTACCAAACAACTGAATCATATTATCCAACAGCACTATACATCATTAAGGAATTAAACTGACTAATCCTATCCGTATCAAAGATTAAGTGAGCAACTTAACACCCTATTACACCCAAACAGCAGTAAGCAGTGACTGAAATAGGAGCCTTCAGTAATGACCGATTATTTCATTCTGGAAAACACACAGACTGACTCAGTGCACTGAAGTAATTACCTCAAATGGTTACACCTGGGTTTGGCGTTAGGCTACACGTGGCAGCTGTAATCCCTAAAGGCCTGTTGAAAGGCGTAGTGCTGTCGCGGAAACCGTGGCCACCTGTTCCCTTAATGGAAGAAGTGACTTGCTAGTTAGTAATAATTAACCGGTGTGGAGCCCGAGATAACGTAGGGGTGCCTTAAACGTCCATGCATCACCAGTCTTTGTCTATGAATGCATTCTAGGATTGGAGTGGAGGTTTATCCACATTGCCGACTTGCAAATATAGAGATATCTTTATATATGGGGCAGGCAGGTGGTGTAGTGGTTAGGGATGCAACCGTGTAGTTGAAAGATTGCCAGTTCAAGTCCCCGACCCGCAAGTACCGCTGAGGTACCCTGAGAAAGGTACCATCCCCAAGCACTGCTCCCCGGGCGCTCACGTAGCTGCCCCCTGCTGTGTCACAATGTCACATGGGTTAAATGCAGAGGACACATTTCGTTGTTGCGTGCTGCGGTGCGTCAACAATGACGATTAATTACTTCACATATATAAAGATATCTGCCAACTGACGTCCTTGTGCTCATCTCTACATTGAAAGGAAATTGGGAAAAGTACAGCCCTACTGAGTCATAATCTGAGGTGGAGAATTCAGGTCCAGAAAGTAAAAATCCAGAGCAAAATTTTGTTTCAATCAACTAGTTGAACATAAAGAGTCACAGAGAGCTCAACTGGTTGGTTGAAACAAAATTTTTGCCTGGATTTTCACTTAGTGGGCCTGAACTATCTACCTCTCTTGTATAATTCTGACTCCCTCAAAACTGATTATAAATCAAACATATATCACAAATTTAGAGTTGCCTTAATGACTAGATGGTCATATCAAGCAAGAACAGCTATGAAACAGGTTTCTTTAAGGCTTACTAACACAACAATTGTAATGAACCGAGAGGACCATTGTCATAGCACCGTAATGGTTCCTGGAACTGGGGGCCAAGAACAGCCCACATGACAAGCTAACTCACGAGTACTGGCTGCAGCCACCTCACTCTCCCATCATGAGATCTGAGCTTCTGGCTCTCAGGGTTATGCAATTCTGTCATTCTATATATTTTAGTGGTTGTCCTTCGTATCATATAGCCCAAAATGGAGAAAGAAGCTTATTCATTCAGGTGAAAAATCACACCTCCAGTCTGACTGCACACACGACTATTCAGTGTTACAGAACAAACTCCACTGAACTCCATTCAATATTTTACAGTACACACAGGATGCTGTACAGCAGTGTTTCCCAACCCGGGCCTTGGGGAGCCACAACCCAGCCACATTTTTGCTCCCACCCAGGCTCCTGGACTGTCTGTGGGTCCCTGAGGACCAGATTGAGAAACACTACTGTACAGATATTGCATGATATTACATTATCATCATCCAGATTAAACCTAGTATTGTACGTTTCTTAAAATTAGAAACAATGAGAAAATGAAGAATACATTTTTCTTTAGAACTGTTCATGCAGAACTACAGCTGTCCTGCTCCTGAACTTAATTCTCATTTCAAATGAAATAACATGAGACATTTTTCCCACTGCTTTGAGAGATGAAGATCAAAGCTGAATATCATATATACTCTGTACATCATCCACCATAAAAATCAGCCAGCTAGAGAGCCTCTGTTCTGCTTCCCATGTCCTAGAGGGCAAAAATATCAAACGCAACTACATTTCTGAATCTCAGACATTCGGTTAAATCCTATACAAGTATCTTAATTGCATTCGACTATCTATCTTCCAAATCTGAAATTCATTAGTCAACTGAAATCCTTGGGACACAGAACCCAACATGTCCCCCTCCTCAGCATTGCCAACATGAACAGGGTGCTGATGTCTCTGATGGAGATACATACAGAAAAGCACGCTCCCGTTCAGCCCCTGTGGTTAACTGGCAATTCTCCCCAAGGGCTGCCCTCGCCTTCTGAATGATTTTTAAGAAACAACACTTTGCTCTCATGTTGCAGCATGTTCTGCTGAAGTTAAACGTGACATTCCTGTCCTCACCTCTACAGAATACCAAGAAGTACGCCTGGGGAGCAGCCGGACTATTACGTCTCAGAGTAGACAGTAATTAGCACCTGATTCACACCTGCAGTTTGTGAGGTGAGCGCGATCAAAACAGCCAGATCCATGCAGCTAATTGTAATTATGAAGCAGTTGATAATCAGAACAACTTAATATGTAACGTTACCCTGCCTCAGTAGTAACTGACAAAATCATCAGTGAAATGGGGACGTTAGCCTCAATAGCTGCTAAGCTACCTTCGGTTATAACTAATAATTATGATAACTATTAACAGCTAATGCTAGGGACATATAAAAAATATTTACAGTATATTAATGTCAGCTATTTATTAAACGTGCTTAGTAAGCAGTGTAAATGATCGTGACTCTATGCCGTGAATGTCAATTATTTGGAACTATTCACCATCTCCGTGACTCAGAAGTTGAAAATTTCTTCAACCATTTTTTTGATTGGGTCCCTATGGGAGTGTTGCTACCCGATTTGTGCAGCCTTGTCGCTACCTGATCTGTGCAGCCTTGTCGCTACCCGATCCGTGCAGCCTTGTCGCTACCCGATCTGTGCAGCCTAGCCACTATTTTTTTCTACCGCTCTGCTACACGTAATGCAGTATAAGCACACTGTGCAATAGTAATAATCCTGCGTGTGAAACATGGTGATCACTGAGCATTACAGTCGTGTCGATTAAACGAAGCAAAGAATTTGCATCAAGCATTTGTAATCGAGTTATTCGAATTACTCGATGAATCGCCCTAGATGACAGTCCCCTGGAGGTGAAGCCATGTCAGAGGGAATCCCCTCTGCAGAATGTTTCTGGAGTTCTCCAGTGCGGGGTACTTACCTCTTCCTTGGACAGCGGCCGGAACTTGGCTTGGTACCTGCCGAGTTCCGCGGTGAGGCGGTGGATGGTCATTTTCAGACTGTCCTTTTCTTCCACCAGCTCCTGGACCTGCTGTCTGAGGGTGCGCACTTCCACCTGTTCACCTGGGAGGAATGCTTTATTGGGAGTGCTGCACTGCACCCCCCCAATCAAAACACATCACATACATCCCCCACACATTTACAGACACAGGAATGGCCATGCAGCTACACAAAGAGAGGGGAAGAAATATAAATATACAGTTCTGCACAAAAGTCAAAGAAAATAATGCTTTAATGATCTTCATGTTGATGTAAAACCACAGACACAATTAACAGTTAATACACCCATGTATTTTTTGACTGGACCACTAGCACATCTTGCATGGCTAATCAATACCTCATTGACTTTTTAAACTAATTAAACCAATTAAAATGAGATGGTGGTGAAATTTATCAAATACATGGAATGGCTGAGGTGCCCCTGAGGAGAGGTTTGGGACCTAAAGCAATGCTCTTCTAGCAATTCAACAAGATATCAGTAACTTTTTGGAGAACAGAAGAAATTCATGTTAGTGCTTATTGGGTTAATCTTAATTTGCATATGTTCTAGTGTTAAATTACATTGAGTATTAAAGTTTTTCCTTTCTGAGCAAATATGCACTTACTACCCAGATAAACAGCTTAAAATATTTTCTGGCTAAGACTTTTGCATAATACTTTATGGTTGCATGTGAGGTACATGAAATCTCAGTGAATTCAGCTCAGGCATTGTGAGGCTCCAGGCCCTGAAGCAGGACTGGGTTACAGGCAATTTGCTTACATATTGCCAGGTGCCGTAAAGCACTCTCGGAGCTACTCTCCCACCTGCAGTGGAGCCTTGGTCTCTCATGGCTAGTAGCCGGGCTTGCTTCTGCTCCAGCTGTCTCTCCAGGTGCCGCTGGTGCTCGCGAGCCTGCCGCAGCAGCTGGCCCTGCTCCTCGCACCTCTGTGCTAGCACCTGATTCTGCTCCCTCAGAGCCCTCACCAGCTGCGCCTGTGCCTCCAGCGACTCCTTGTGAGCCTCCTCAGCCTCTGGTGCAGCCCAAACACAGCACAGCACAGGGTCCGCCACGGCACAGCACGGAACAGCAAGGCCAGGCACACAACACAAAGCAAACATGCACTACAAAACAGATAAATGTTGACTTACAGAGAACACATAACACACTTGCATTAGCATTTTGAATATAAAATGTACCACCAGTCATTTATCTTGCCAAAAGCATCTGATTTTTTCATAAGAGCCTAACTTATCTCATGGTACAGATAGGAGTTTAGAGCTAATGAACGGCCATTAGGTAAATCTCCATCCAGGGACGTTTGCAAGCAATTTCCTCTCAAAATGTCAGTGCTCATCTTTCTTTAATGAGCTCAGTTCAGAAGCATGCTGGTCGCAGATCAACTAGTGCTGGGATTTCCATCTAATTGAAAAAGGAGCCCATTACTCTGCTGCAGAGGTGGGTAGTTCTGTTTTGTTTCAACCAACTAGTTGACAATTAATACTCAAGTGGTTGGTTGAAACAAAATCCTGGTCTGGATTTTTACTCTTTGGACCTGGATTACCCACCACTGCTCTGCAGTAACACCACCAAACTGTAATGTTCTAAATCACAGCCTTATTAGGAAAACGGTCAGAAATTAAGGGAAAAAACAGAAAAATATAGTGGAAGTTTACTGGCCGCAGAAGTGATTCAGCACTGATTTTATGAACAGCTACCAGCCACTGTTTACTTGAAAGGTACAGCTGTCAAATCAGCAGTGATAACACTGTGTTTAAGATTACAGGAAGCAATGCCGATCGGTCAGCCATGCCCACAGACCTTTAAATCAGAGCTGCCTGCTGAACTCCAGACCTGTTCTACTGCAAATCCTATTGCTGATTTAATTAGCCTGTGCTAGTAAAATTGCAAAATGTCAGCGGTGCATAAAATTAGCATTGACTATACACACAACAAGAGACTGAAGAGGCTGGACATGCCTTGTTCAACCGTATCTGTGCAGAGGTATCAGACTCCTGTTTCTAACAGACGTTTGTGCCACAAACTGTGCCTCTTACCTGGGGGGGTGTTTCCTGCAGCCATCCGCTGTGATGGTCCTTTCCTCTGGGGGGATCCTGGGTTCCCTCTGGGAGACTCTGAGCTCCCGTCATCAGTCAGGTCTAAGGGGTGATGGGCAGGACATCAAGTATGTAATCAGTCTTATTACACCAAATGGATGTATTATAGCAGGAAAAGCTGCAATTATATTCATGCCCCATGTTCATCAGGTCCTAGGAGATAAACACGTGATTTTGTTTGGTTTGTCATCTCTTTTATGGGCCTTAAAATCTGCATATCATTAAGCTGATATACCCTAATACACTTTAGCAATAAGTAAATAAGCACAAAACAGCATTCTTGTGATAAAGGACAAAGCAGGTTTTGATTATCTAAAAAACCTCCTAGTTGCAACTCTTTTGGTAACATATAAGATTAAATGTATAATATGATGCATAGTGTTGCATATAATGAAAAAAAAAAAGCATCCTTAATGCTTATATCAGCCAGCCATTATAATGCATTATGAAGGTATCTACAGTGCATTATAGACAAGAGCTTGATAAAGCATTCATAATGCACAAAGCATATGACAATAATGTGTTATGACTAAATTATGTGTTATAGCCATGTTTGTAATGCTTTATGAATGTGTTTATAAATTACTAAAAACATAGCCTTAAGTTAAGTGTTACCCACATGGTACACCCTCCAATTGTGTAAACATGGTTTGTTCGAGATCTCAACAATCACTGAAACATATCTACTGTGAGGACTCAATATACAGGAATAGCACACACATACACTATAACAGTGTGTCTACCCCATTCCCAGACATTTAACCATTAGCCTTACATTTCGACCCGATTACAATCCTAAATAATTACCGTGAGATGTTCATAACAAATTAATTCCAATGGGAGCAGGAAGCAAGAATTGCTACAAATCTCTCTTATCTCTGCCTTTTAAATTTCACTTTAGAAAAAACAAATGAAATCCACTTAGAATCAAAGTCATTAGATCTTATTATTAATAATCATAAATCATAATCAGTATTCTTGTTTTATGCCTTTTGAAAAGCTTTTTAACTGCCCCACGAGAGAGCATTGTTGAGATATTGTGAATCTGAGCCAATAATGAAATTCGATGGACTAACATGAGACAGAGCTAAGATTAACTCTGCTTCTGTGAGAAGTCTGTTACCTGGAGACTGCATTGTTTCTTCAATCACAGGCTCCACTGGAGATGAAGCCTGGGGAGGAGTCAGAGATGTCATTGTGCTATTAAAACCATACTATACCAAGTAAACAGTGGAAACACAAGCCCTTGTTTTAAATATTTAAAGCTCAGACAAACTGTCCTGACCATCTTCTACAAACAGATTCACCACTTTTTTTTTTACAGAAAAGCACAATTCTACTACTTTCCACAAGGCCTAACTTACATTACATTGGTAATTAATTATGTACAAGCTGGTATTAAATGGAATAATTCATGTTCCGACCATGCACCTTTCGGCAATGAATGCACAAAGAGCACACGGCAAACTGAGACTGCGCGTTGGGATGAGGGGTAGTTTGCGGTTTTGAAGATGAGGAGTAGCAGAATCAACACTAGGTAGCAAAGGCGGTTTGAACTGGGAGCAGCACGGGCAGTGTACAGAAAAGCCATAGAGAGAAACTCGATTTAATGCCATGCTTTAGGCCCACATGCCAGACTGCTCCTGCCACCCAAAAACAGGCATAATGAGGTGAGAATGATGGCATGAATCCTTCAACAGAACCAAGCCTAGCAAAGCTGAGCACTGGAAGCATGCTCAGCTGCCATTGGGGAAGGGCAGCCTAGTTTCTGATGTGGGTAACAAGCTGAACAGTTCCCTCTGACAGCTGTTAGGAGACCCAACAGTTCAACTAGGACTTGGTCCAATGGCATGATGGCTTTGCACGTTGAATATAATGTCACACTGGCCAAATGGCAGCAGAGAAGCACGAAAAACAGGGGTCGGCACTCATCATGACATATTACAAATTCATACTGCGACCCTGCACTGGATGCACAGGAAATGAATGGAGGAATGAATGAATACAGGGAATCCCTTATGTGGATTTTCACTGAGGGACTGTTGGACCAGTATTGTCTAGATGAGCATATGCTGCAACTGGAAACACGTTTCCTATCAAAATATCCCCATTATGCGCAAAGTGCTCTGGACAATGTAGAAACAACAGACCACTTTGACACTGCTTTTAACAAGCTTATGACTATAAACAACTGACATTTCTCCCATGTCTTCATTGCCGTACAGTGCAGACTGTGTTGGGCAGTTACAATGCTCAGTGCAGCTCTGGTCACCGAGACGGCTGTGCAGCAGCACACGCCACCTCCAGAGCCCGTACACCCGGGCCGAAAGACAGCTGGCTGCCAGCCCCAATCAGCACCACGGACAGCAGCCTTATGTCAAGGTTTCACCCCCATCTTGGACTGGCTGTCAGAATGCGCCCCACCCCTAATCCTCCACGCCAGGCTCCGGCTAATGGCTCCAGGTGGCTCCAGCTTGGGAGGCCTCCCTCAGCAGCATCTGCCAAGCGTCTGGCGACTGCCGATTGTGGTGAAGGGAACGAGGCCGTGCCCTAACTGGGGACAATTACTGACCCACACTGGCTGGATCATGCTACCCCTCATTACCTTCCCCTTTTCTGTCCATCCAACGTTATGCTTCTGTATTCTGCTCCTACCTTTTTAAATGCCTGTCCCTGCACTGCAGTTTTGCCTGAAATAAGAAAGAAAACAAAAACTATCAACATTTATACTAAAAGCATTTCACTAGTACAGGGAATCTGGCTGCTAACAGCTTGCATCATCCGTTTCACAAGTCCTGAAATATTCAAATTAGCGTAAAGAGCTGTAATGTCACGGAATGCAACCAGAGGTATTTCTTCTGAATTTCTTTTGCAATTCATCTGAATTTCAGTCACCTGCTTCAGACGACTTTTAGAACAGTTTATATAACAATAGCAATTAATCCTATACGCATAAGAACAATCAACGACATTACTTGTTGGATATATAAGATTTACATAAAATGGAGAAGCACAGTTTGCTTTTGATAAAGATAAAAACCGTGTGTGGAAAAACAACAATTTAAAAAAAAGATATAAATCACAGCCAGATCATTAATCAAACCAGCTCTTAGCTTCTCTCCTTTGAAGCTCTTTGATATATCCATTAATCACTGCTGCTCTGTGAGTTTTGGTCTACTGCAATCTTCTACATCGATTTTTAAACACACAATCGCAAACTAAAAACATTCTGTTTTTGACCAGTGCTGCAATATTTAAATCTGCATCAGTCTTTCAGAACATGCATTCACAAAGAAACAACATTTCCATTGTTTATAACCAAACAATTAACCATATGCTGGCTCATTATTCAATGACTAGAGAATTAAGCCCACAAAAGGAACAAATACTTCTAGTGATTCCGAATGACTTTTTCTATACTGACTATTGTCGGATGCTTTAAAGAAGAGATCGACAGGAGATTACAGTAGCCATTGTGATCATGTTTGGACCAAGAGGGCTATACTGTAGAGTAACAGAAACCCAGGAGTCCACTGATTAAACGCTATGCCACCATGCACTCAGCATCTCTACTCACATCTGTTCAGGCAGCAAGGGCCTCACCCTGAAGCTAAATACAAACCCCTTGTGTGTGCAGCAGGCACCTCTTTAGCAGCAGAGCAGTCCGCCACACCACCGGTCTCTGATTGGCAGGCAGCCTACAACAATAAACAGAGGGGCTTCAGATGCACAGTTCTACATAGGCCTCCTAATAAGACTGTGATTCATACCATTGCCATGGTTTTCGGTACTGCAGTGCTACGGGCTCCTTGCTTACCTTGATGGAAAGCCCTGTGCTAGCTTCTATGTGAAATGTATACAAATGCTGAGACACACATATTTTTGAAGCTCATTCAATATTGCAGTGAAGCTCACTTTATAGGCCGTAAGGTGAAGCAGCTTTTCGTTTCATTCCGTTCCCATATATGGGGCACTACATTCTTTTTATTCCAATAA
>JAODKL010000009.1:9975406-10023809 GCA_026780765.1 Petrocephalus schoutedeni
TAGAATCCATAAGACTATTGTCTATCCAGAAATTCATTTAAAAAGTAGTGCCCAGACGTGGGAACGAAAAGTGATTTCTAGCCACTTTTCCTAGGTTCACCTTATGGCCTATTAATGCAAGATAAGAGTCCTAATTGACCTCCAGCAGATCTTAAAACAAAAATGGAAAAACAAAATGAAGTTTTAGCACTTATGCACCTACAAATTCTGTTTTTCACTATTGACTATCCTTGTCTGGATTCCCCCCCCAAACAAAGTGCACACAACATCACTTCATTACCTGCATCTACTGCTGAATCCCAAGGCTGTTCAATAAATAAACTTTGATTTTATTTGATATCATTGCCTGGTTATGTGTCTGCAAATCTTTTACTTTTCCTTAAGAAAGTATTCAAAGACAAAAGACTCACAATTCTGTTTTTTTTTTTGACAATGTTCAATGAGATTCGGGGTACATTTCATGTGCTTTGATGTGATGTCACAATGAGGCTAACAGAAATATTCTCCAGAGAATCAGTTATAATAAACCATAAGGACAGAGAGCTCTTGCATCATGTTCAACCTGTCCCTCTAGGGTACTTTTGCCGTTTTCAAAAGACGAACCCTCTCCTTGGTCATCTCTAAAGGCATTGTTTTAATAATGAGCAGCACATCATGGTGCCAATCTGGCAGATTCATGGGGCAGACAAAGTACCATCTTAATTGATAGTCTCAGACAGACAGTGGGACTCACTTGCTGCGAACGTATCAACTACTTCTTCTTATTCATTTGTTGTTGTGTTATTAACATACACTGATTAGCCATAACATTAAAACCACTAGCCTAATACTATATAGGACCCTCTTATGCTGCCAAAACAGCTCAGCCCAATTGAGGCATGGACTCCACAAGACCTCTGATGGTGTCCTGTGGTATCTGGCACCAAAACGCCAACAGCAGATCCACCAAGTCCTGTACATTGTGAGGCGGGGCCTCCACTTTTGGTTGGTATTGACCACTGCATACTGGGAACACCCCACAAGACCTGTCGTTTTGGAGGTGCTCTCACCCAGTCGTCCAGCCATCGCTACCTGGCCCTTGTCAAAGTCGCTCAGATCCTTATGTCTGCCAGATTTTCCAGCTTCCAACACATCAACTTCAAGGACGGACTATTCAGTTGCTTAATAAATAAACTGCACCCTTCACAGGTGCCACTGTGATAAGATTATCAATGTTTTTCACTTCATCTATCAGTGGTTTTAATGTTATGGCAGATCGGTGTCTGTACACAATGTAATTTCATTTCTCATGAGAAGCTTGCATTACTTTCAGCAGCTACATTAATTTCTGCTAAATGACATGACTATTGTGACAATAACTTAACAGTATATGGGCAAATAAAACCTTCAGGTAAGAAATACAAACAGTAACTCTCGACTTATTACACAAAGAGCCTCAGGCCAGACAGTTCCTTGGTGGAATGATTACTTCTAAAAGCAGTACAACATGGTGCAAGCATAAAATCTGAACCTGCCAGGGACAGCCAGCCTAACAGAAACCCAGTATTTCTATGTCCTTGTTATGAATATTTCATGACATCTCTGGTTGGGACGTTCCATCATTGAGCTGCCTATAATACCATGCTCAGCCCTCCAGTAAACACTGAACAATAATTATTCAATTACCCATTACAGCAGACTGAGTTTATGGATAAGTACACATACATGTAACAGTAATACTCATTGTTATCCAGAGGAGTATATTCACAATACAGTTGCATATGCTCCTTAAATGTATCATGGTTTTAAGTATGGGGTAAATGGGATGATGCCATTCAGAAGACCATTCTAGCTCCCATTCCTTTGGACCTCCCCATACCTTATTGCTGGCCTCTCTTTGTATTGATATGTGCTGCTTTAGTCTTGGCCTAGACTTAAATGTTTGTTACTCCACCATCAAACCTCAACCTATAGTCTTCCCATTATCACATACTCCTAAAAAGGAAAACATTTAATAATCCTTTATCTGAACTATACTCCCTTACCACATGTGCTAGCCAATAAATGTCAGAAAGAGACAGATGGTGTCATAAAAGGTAGTCACACAGATGTTACAACTAATCTCCATTGAATGATCAACAAAAATGCATAACCTCATCATACTTTCAATCTCAGAACTTCAAAAGGGATTAAATTATTAAGAGGTATGTCTAAATCATGGGCATTGATGATTGTCCTACAGCAGTGTTTCCCAACCCAGTCCTTAGGAACACCGGACAGTCCACATTTTTGCTCCCTCCCAGCTCCCAGCCAATCAGGAACACCGAATACCTGGTACAGGTGCGCTGGGAGGAAGCAAAAACGTGGACTGTCTGCCGTTTCCCGAGGACTGGGTTGGGAAATACCGTCCAAGAGAAACCAATGTCCCTTAATAAGCCACCCTATATCATCTGAAATACTTAAAATGTAAAATTTCAATAATGCACTTTGTAGAAGGCATTTATCTTATTCATTAGTATGACCAGACTTGCTCCGAAAGGTTATGTTCATAATTTAAAACATTAGATACCTTGCCAGATTGATACATTCAGCTCAGTCCCTGTCAGACTGCTAGCAGGCGCTTCCAAACAAGAAGATTTTCATAAAGTTTTTTCACTGCAGGGAAAGCTGCTATGCAGGCATTCAAGTGCTGGTTCATCACGCCCTATTCACCAAGCCACCTTTCTCACACTGCCTGCAAAGTGGTAGCGCCATTATCTGCAAGACTGGCATTCATGCCATCTGCAATTCAAACACAATCACTAAGCAGACTAAACTCTGCTCTCACGTGATTGTAAGACTCAAAAATTCTATCATTCCTTAAATCATCCAATCAGTTCCCTGGAGTAGAAAGCACTCGTCAACCACATTTATCTCTAGGATTCATCACCTACAATTCAAAGCAAGCACCCGCGATCTCTCGATGGCCATTGAATCTATGTACTCAGAGGCATGAAAAACAGCATCCCAAGTTATGGCTTTTGATTCACTAATATAGTGTGCTGCAGTCTGAACAGCACTGACGTTCAGCATTTGTTGATTTAATCAGGCTGACAGCATGACACCAACAGGAAGCCTGTGTGAAAGGTCAAGCTATAAAATATGACCCATATTTTCCAGCTAGGGAGACCATTCCCTACTGTACCTCGAGCAAACACAATTTAAAAGTGCAAAACCAATGCATTTCATGTGATTCTAATTGAAGAACAAACTGTATACAGTATATTACATTGATAAATATTTCACTTTCCCAAATACAGAATTTTGTCAATCCTCAGAACAGATCACATTGAATCAACAAACCAATTCCATAACCTAAAACACGTACTCAGCAGAGCAGCCTGAACTGGTTGAACTTGTAAGCTAAAGATAAACCAGTATTACAGAGAGCAGCAAGGAGGAGACAAAAAACACACTGGATATATACCTGCATATGTACAAACAACATAATGAACTCATTAATGGAAGTACAAGTAATGTGGACCCCACAACAGCAGTATTAAGTAACACAAGGTGAACTGGGATTCTACAACTTTCTAGCAGGAATCTATCACCAGAAAATTCATATGAATTACTCATTTCTCATTTAAGCACTTTTCCAAACAGTTTATGAACTCTGTTGTTTGCTAAAGAAGTGAAACGTTAACCATTGCATCTTCCTGATTCCCAAAATCACCAGCTGGCAACATGTGACTTATGAAGGGGGCTACCGTCATTTGAAAAGACACCCTACCTCGCGAGAAAGATCATTTCGGAATTAGAAATGGAGGGGATGGGTCGGATGCTGTCACCTGCACACCAGTCCAATAAGGACATGATGAGGAGTGGCTTGTCACACAATGTTTCTGAGATAGTCACATAGTCCATGTTCTCCCTATACCTCTGTACCTACTAATGGAAGATGGTGGAGCTATATAGAGATGATTCTGCATAGCAACCTCACACAATAATCACAAATATTTGGAGCATGCGCTTCTGTGAACTGTTAGTTTTTGTTCCCATCAAGCTCTTCATTAATTGATTAAGTCCGATCAAAGATATTGATGGAACAAAATGCTCAGTTCAAAATGTATTAAAAAAAAACACTATGGCCTTTAAATGAAGTCTCAATCCTTGTTATTGATTGAGAAATCCAGTAGATGTAAATGTGTTTAGGCTCAAGATATTAATAGATAAACAGAATTTAAAGAACTACAACAAACCATAAACACTTTTCTGGGTGGTAATCTGTGGACAACTGAAATTACTGCAAGCGATTATTCATTTCAAGGAGAAAATCTTGCTATGAGAACTGAAAAACCACATAGTCTCAATTTAACCCCTTGGCAGTGTTAATATCCCCCATGTGAAAATGCCTATCCTTTACAGATGCTCTGGGGTCAGACTGACCCCAATCACTGCCTAAGGGTACCTCTACAGTTATAGATGTCATTAAGCTAATGCCAATGTAACATCTTGCTTGTAGATAGGTTCTTGTAACATTATGCCAGCTTCCAGAGACCATTGAAACCATTGAGACCATTGCCATTGAAACTACAGCCTACCTTCAATAACAAACATAAATGATTCTCATGTACTGTACATATGTTTATTCACCAATACAATGTACACTATCACTGGATACTTCTTACACTTATAATTTGGGTATTTGTAATACATAAATAGATAAACTTGACTAAAATATTGAGCATTTCTTTGAAATAACATCAGGAGGAGGAAATGTGCTAAAATACAAACAACAAAATCCAAAGATTATCTTCAGTGAAGCACTAGAGGCCAACAACCACCCCACAGGACTCTTGCTGCAAAACTAATTAGATTCCCAAAGCTGGCTTACATGTGCACACAATCATTTCGATACTCCAGCACACTCTTCTGTGATCAGTAGGACCTCTGTTGATTAAAATGCTCTAGTGTAGTGATGGCAGGCCACTGCAAAGCCAGGTCCAATTAGCAAGAAACCCAGTAACAGCAACCCTCGCCAAAGGGGGCACTGCGGCACGCGGCTCCGTGACTGGTGACCCCCCCCCCCCCCGTCTGTGACAGTAGTGATGCTTTTTCTGGCAGCCCCTCGAGGACCCGTCATGGCTCTCAGCTCATCAATACAGGTCGCTAACATCTAGGCACTGAATGATTCAGCCCCGAGCAATGAGCAGATGAGAACAAGCTGAACAATGTAAACTGGATACAAGTTGCCAAGAGGCCACAAAGCAAAAAGCAAAGAGACCTATCTGAGCAAGTCATAAAATCAGTGCAATGTCACCATTCTACCCATTTTACATGAGTAGACCATGGCATCACAGCGACACTCTCACTTTAGATGTAAACTGTGACTCTGACATCCTTAACAAAATATCTTATTATGAGTGCCATCATGTTTCAAATTTAAATAAACATGAAAAAATAAACTTGTCTTTTGAAATGTGTTTAGGCAAGCTGGGTTGTCCAGAGAAAATGTTTCTTAATTAAATTAAATCAGATCAATTTTGCAGGAGTCTGCAGGGAGCATACCAGTGAACGCTGCTAACATACGTTTGGTGTTACGCCTCTCATTTGGCACATTTGTGAACTGGTGAGGGCCATTCTGATACTGTGCTTTTTTGAACTGCACTTTCATAGTTGATGTACAATTCATATCTTTTGACGGTTAAATTTTTTATTTTTTTTTAAATGTCAGAGCCAAAGTCAGACAGTAAAATCCCAAGTATTATGCAATGTGTATCTACATACTAAATCATTCTCCTGTGCTACTGAATTTGCATTAAATAGACACCTGCCTCTCCATTATGGCTAAGTAAAGCATATTACAGAGGTATTATAGATAATTAAGAACCTTGGCAACATTTCCAGCTCATCCTGGGGTTATCACTGCACTCTAAACCAAAAGTACAGTGCTTAGCTGCTTTTGGGCTGTGTGTGGTAGCATGTGATCATTTCCAATTTGCAACCTCCAATCTACAGACGTCCATTTAAAATGCATTACAGTATTTTAAAATGTCGTAATAATGGCTAAAGCCTTGACATGTGGCGTGGCTTGCTGAGATTACCCCAAAATGTGTTGTGTAGCTCCACCCTCTGGCTAGATTGTGTACTGCATTGTCTCAAATTAGTCACGGTCAAGAGATGACCATTTAATTAACAAGCTGGAAATGGAAAAAAAAAAAAACAGCAGTACATTGATGCAGATTTCCTTGTAGACAGCGTACCTGTTTAAGTGGCACAGCATAGATGTCATTTGTTACCAAACTACTACCCCGCCTCTCCAGAGACTGGTAAATGTGGCCTTCATCCGGGTCCGAAAGCACCTCTGCCCTTACGCCTTCCTCATCTTCATCATCAACGTCATTGACATCCTCGTCATATTGGTCGGAATGCTCGGGGGTGGGCAGACGGGGCCTGCCCGCCACAGACCCATGCCACCTGTCCCTGCAGGAAAAGGGTGTTAAAATGCTATGACATTTGGCTTTTAGACTGTGCATAAAAGGTTGCGGTGCCCATTAACCATGAAGTACTAAGAATTCCAAGGCCAGGCCCTGACAGCATGGGGCGCGTGTTCTGCCTGTTACCTGGTGTACTCCGCAGTGCTGGCATAGGGCTCTACCTCCACCCGGCTGGCTGAGCGGGAGCAGTCACTCTCCGATAGTGACCGCTGTCGCACTGGAGGAATGGCTACCGTACGGCCCGTCAGGGAAGAGGACAGGATGGCCGCTGCCAAGGCAGACCTAGGGTAATGATTTGGGTAAAAACAGCAAGAGGGATAGGAGCTATGTAGGTTATAGATTTAAAGGTATAGATATAAAAGCCCTGGGGAGAATATAATCTGTGTGGTTGCAATTTCTATGACAAGGCATAAATGAAAATGGGTGCAACAGATAATGAAAAAAAATGCACATAATGCAGGATTCTGGGAAAACGTAGGAAAAGAAAAAGTGAAGAGAAAAGGGAGAAGGAGGAAGAGGGCAGGATCAGATATACGAATGACACAAATACCTGGGTCTCTCTGGAGAGGGGTAGGGGCTGCGGGGGGGAGGGGTACGGGGAACAGCGGGTCTGGGGGCGATGGTGGCGGCAGGGATCAAGCCGTGAGCTATGTGCTTCTAAAGAGACCACAGAGACCTTTGTTAGTCACCAATAATGAAGGAACATTAGCCACGGGTCAGTTAATGAGAGCCAGGGGAAATCTCGGTGACATCACTGACGGCCATGAGGCGTAAAGGACAAGGATGTGAAGGGGGGTAAACTTTTTGGGGGGTTACCTGTATGATTTGTATTAAAACTTGTCAGAAATTGGCATGACACAGATCCAAATGACCTAGGCGGTGTATATATAACCCCCCCCCCCCCCAAAAAAAACATACCAGAAGCATCATGACAGTGCATAAGGTTATAGGAAAGCACCCGGCCTCGTGTGAAGGTCAGGGGTCATTTTCTAGGGGAATGCCTTATATAGCACCTATTTGTAAGGTACCTAACCTACAGAGTTAATGGTTGAAAGAATATAGCACTTTTGGCAAAAGGCACTGGCTAATAATCCCCTCAGTCACACTGATGTATATTAGTTACATTAAGGGCTACAGAAACGTGTACTATGAACAAGTCAATAGGAAACCTGGAGTGAAACTTCTTGCAGTTCCTTGTTAACAGCATCAGTTATATGCCATCATCACTTTAAGTACTTTAGGCCATCCCGCCAGCACAAATTTATATTCTTTGCAGATTGCGTGTCATGTTATTTATCCCCCGACGAGCGTTGTTCCATTACATGCATTATAATTCAAGTGAAAAAGATCAACTCACGTAGCAGACAATGAGGCTTGAAATGGCTATGAATAAACATATCAATGTATCAAAAATCAAGGAGATTAAATTATTATTAAGCAATTATTTAAGGTCAATTTCACATTTTAAAAAGCAGGTTAAAATGTGATCGGATTCAAAATAGTTACGTTAACTATTCGGCACTTTTACGCTGCCCTGGCTAAAATTTTTCATCCTACATGTTCCTATTCTGCACCATAGTAACGATATTTGGAAGAGCAACTTAAGGTCACATACATCCAAAAAGAAAGACATGCGCAGAAAGGGTAGCAAAAGGTAACTGCTTGGCTTGTGAGACCTGTAACTGGCCGACACGATTCGCCCCTCAGCCCATTCCGCTACCTGTGGCTCCCCGTCAGCAGAATTACGCCGCACCATACCAGTATTATAATTAATAATTATAGCTATGGAGCGTACAACCGTCTTTAGGTTACCAGCTGGGTATAAAAACGACAGCAG
Organism: Petrocephalus schoutedeni; assembly: GCA_026780765.1. Lineage (NCBI taxonomy): Eukaryota > Metazoa > Chordata > Actinopteri > Osteoglossiformes > Mormyridae > Petrocephalus > Petrocephalus schoutedeni. The sequence goes on from JAODKL010000009.1 coordinate 9,983,702, forward strand.
CATAGCCAACATGCGAAAACTCACAAATGCCATTTTGTCCTTTCTCCTGAAGCTGAATGCAGACATCTTCGGAAAGTTCCAGCTCTGGGCAGCAAAATGACTGTAGAATAAACACAAACTTAGCGACCGCTATTTCAGCTGTGACGTTTATGTTCAATGAAATGAGAAAAAAAACAGACTGGATTTCAATAAAAACGAGAATATCTCAAAGAAACGGTGACCACCCTACTTATCCATTTCCAAATATTTTCCTCATTCTTGTATCCAGACGCTAAAAAATCACAGCCACCCCCTTACAACGTGCACTGTCATTGGGCTAACTCAGACAGGCGGACCAATCAGCAACAAGCTTTAATCCTCTTAGCAACGCCAGCCGTTTGCGGCAGTCAGCCATTCAAAAGTTGGCGGAGGAGGAAGAAACGCGCTTCACTGGGGAAGCTGCACGGGTTTCAGTTTTGTCTCTGTACCTTTGTTCGCTTATAAGGACTTGCTAAATAGTTCGTTTTTGCGGATGAGAGATTAAACCAGTGTTCAGTTTTATATACAAAATGTTTCATATTTAATCGGTAACGTAATAATTTAATCGGCTGTGTGCATTAGGGGAAAGAAATAAAGGACTGTTCCGGCAGGCCGCTTAATTTAAGCCTGGGAACAGGGCTGGCGCGATGGACATCAGCACGCCGGTGCGCACGAATGCCGTGCCGCCCTATGGCCACATTATTGTCAACGAGAAATGGCGAGGTTCTACGATCGTGCAGGGTTTCAAAGGTATGCATGTAAAATCCGTGCCGCGATCTACCTTTCAGAAAGATACTATGTTATCTGCACAATTGGCTGAATGTCTTACTGCCTATTTATACGGAGCTGTTCAGCGAACCTTTCATATGCAGTGTGAATCAAGTTGCAGGTTTTCGCCATGGAAAATGTGTCAATTCGGGCCGTGACCAAAAAATAAAAATCGACTTGCTGTTGACTAATTTTTCCTGCAGATGGCGCCGTGGTATAATCCCGGCTTTATTTGCCCACCAGTGCCTCAAAAGAGCAAATACGATACAATATTTCTCTTTTAAGTGTTGTACTTTTCTTTGCTTCATTCTAAATGTTTCACCCTATCCATTGCCAGGAAGCATCAAGCCGATCTTTGAAGAAGAGCTTGGCGTGGTGGACTTCCATCTCTCCAATAAAAGCTGCCTGCTGTATGTGTCTGAAAGTGACTTGGTGGCAGGAAACGGCTACAGGAGGAGACTTGTTAAATTTAGAAATGTAAGTCAACTGCAGTCTGCTACTGAACTGACATTTTCCGCTGGGGAGAGAACTTCTGCTGGTGGCAAGAGCGCGTGTTCTGCCCATTGTTGCTTTTCAGAAGACTCGAATGCATCTTTGTGCCTGGATTAGCGGGTCACGGCCCATAGTCTGCCTTTAAACGTCGCTTGTGGTTTCCGGAGTATTACTCAAGTCTCCACAAGTTTGTTCCAGTTATAAATACACAGCAGGACTCAGGGGGGAGAGTGTAGCGAAGCAGGCTGTGTTCCGAGCCGCTCTGCATGGGTGTGCCGCAGGCCCGGTTCAGCCCGCACGGGATCGCGATCGTGGAGAGGACCCGGCTGAGCGAGCAGTACTTCCTGGGCGTGCAGAAGTTCGTGGTGTTCGAGCTGGGCCTGGCGCTGCTGCCCGTGGCCGGCCAGGCGGAGGCCTCGCAGCTAATCACACAGCTGGTAACTAAACCGCCTTTCCGCATAGCCTTACGCCAGGCAGGGCTGCACAATGTCGCTTCGCGATATGTGACGTTTCCGCGAGTAATATTGCGATATTTATAAACCGAACAATGAATAACAAAGTATCGCCAAATGGAATGTATTATAGACACGCTCAACTATCGTTAAATGGAAGTGTGTCATATAAATTTGTGGTGCTGCAGATAATTGTCAATAGGTAACACGGTGCCGACAAATGCGATATGCCCACATATCGCTGACGATGCTGAAACGGTTTCTGGTGCAGCCTTGCTTACGCAACTGGTGAAGGTACTGGCATTTAAACCAGCAGTTTTTTGTGCTTCATTTAAGTACTGAGTCGCTTTGTGCCTCGGTGACCCAGTCGTGATGTTGGCATTTATGCACACGGGCCTGGTTTCCATGGCCGTCATTTTAAGTTTCCTATTTCAGCTCAGTTGTGATACTTTTGTGTACATAAGGCAGCACAGACTCCACCAAAGACGTGTTTGCATATACTCATTGTGAGAATGAGTGCAGTTTGATTAAATTATTCAAACAACAGTCCATGAGGATAGTTATGTAATACCTGACGACAATAACGTCACACTGCTTGGTCAGATGTGCGGGTAGAAGCCGATTGGAGGATATTTATATTGTGGGCGGGGCGGGGTTGCACGCTGACGATGATGACAGTCGTCTTCCCATTAGGCCCATGATGATGGCAGGGAGGGGGCAGACAATCCTTTCATGCAGAAGAGCACAGCACGACTTCTGGACCCCCTGGTGCTGGCCCTGGTGCAGCGCATTCCTGGGGTGGGCAGAGTGAAGGCCTTGGCTTTACTTCACAACTTCCCCAGCATCCACCAACTCAGTGAGGCTAGCAGCCGGGAGCTGGAGCTGGTGGTGGGGCAGACCACAGCGCAGCATGTCCAGAGCTTCTTCACGCAGAGCTGATTTAGGCTGCCCCACCCCACTGCACCTATGCTGCTTTGGCTAATTGCACCTGCACAAATATGTACCTGGGAGTGAAAATGTGAATATTATGGTATGTAGACTCAGACACATTCTGGATTGCAGGTCTCTGTGCAAAAGGAGGTTGATACTGTATGTATGTGTATATAGTAACGTGTGTGTTTTCCATCTTATTTTTTTGTGCTGGCCCTTTCAGATTGTGTTTTAATGAAAAGTGCTTTATAAGTTAAATAAAAAGTAAAATGTTGGTCTGTATGGAGTCGAACCTGGAGGTGACTCTTGTGTTATAAATGTCTTATAAGCCAGACAGTGTAAATGGGTGCTGAGATGGACTAATTTTGGCCTGCGGTGAGCAGGACTGTCTTGAAAGGAGAAATGACGGGTGTTTCACGGAGCTCTAAAATCGAGGCCGTATGCCAGCCACCACCACCACAACCCCCTCCCCTCCACTGACGTCACCCCTGGCTATGAGCATCTTTCTGTAATGGTCCAACCGCATAGTCCTAGTCCAGGAAGCAAAGAAGTGAAATCTGTGAGCAATTTAAAATTCATTACATTTCCACAGGACTTTTGGGAGAGGAGGGGGGAGGAGCCGTTGACATGGGACCGCATGCATGTCCACTTAGTGAAGCTTTTTGCTTGTAAAGTTGGTGTTGTGGGGTAGGGGTGGGACGCGGGTGAATATTGAGTTTCTTGCTTAATAGTGCAGCAGCCACTTCTTGCTGGATAGTCTATGCCCGGCCATGTGCTTTTCATTCATCTTTGGCTTCCATTGCTAACCTGCCCGTCTGCTTCTGCCCCCCCCCCCCATACCCATGAAGAGTCCCAGCAGTTACTGAACAAGGGGCAGGAATCCCAGCGGCATGGGGGCCAGTTGAAGTTGGCAGTCAGGAAGCCTCCTCCGGGCTGCATTCTGAGGCCGGCGTGACGTGGGACCCGGGATCGAATTTCTTGACAGTCTGCTTGAGCACTGCTTGGTTCCCAGGGGGGGCGGGGGGTTTCAGCATCATCTTCCTATAGTGCTTTTGGGAAACGGATTTGACAGCGCTGCAGTTTTGTGTTGGTGCCTAGATGAGCGGGGGTGCAGGCGAAATCTTCCGTGCTTGTCTGTTCTCAGCTCTGCTCTGTGGGAAATGTCCATCGTGACCTCGTCAGGGTTTGTTCGTTAATGGGCCGGGAGCCTGGATTCACTTGTGTTGATGCCATACCTACGGAACCAGTAACTTGGGTTCTGTATCCCCTCTCACGTGGTGACCCATACCCCACACCTGGGTCAGCCCGGATAGGGTTTCCAGCATCTTCCAGATCACAGGAGGTACCAGTCTTTAATGCTATACAGTATTCCAGTACTGCTGTCAGAATTATTGCTCATAAAAGGACTAATCACTACTACCCATATAATGTACATTGCTAATAAACAGGCAGACTTTTTTACCCCATTTTTATTGAGATTCCAGTTTAGTTACACAAATGAAAACCAAGGGAATGACCTTTAGCACAGAATGAATATTGAACAACCTATACATACATCTGCCTGAGAGACTGTGCTTGAAGAGAATGTGACAAAAACCAGGGATAGAAGTTGTATTTACTTGTAGGGTAAAAGGCAGGTGTGGCAAGTTGGATTCGTCACTTTGAAAGCACAGTAATAAAACCACACACTTTGTCATATAACAGATACAGAATTTGCTGTGGTGACTTATTTACACCCTTAGTGAATAAAAGCAAAATGTTCAAACAAGATGCTGGAATGATCGTAAGCCTTTGTATGTAAAGCACTCCACTTTTCAAAACAAATATCTTGGGTATATTTATACTGTGCGAGTTCCTTTCGTATTTTATAATTAGACACTACAACTTGTATATAAACACTGTTTAATAGTCAAGAAATAAAAAATAAAAGCTTCCCAAATAAGTTTATGACTTCCAAGACGGCAAATCTAATAAATATTTGTATGCAAATCATATAAGGAAAAAATATGTTTAATGACTTTAAATGCACAGTGGTATTTTTAAGTAGTTAAAATTTTCCATATAAATTATTTGATTATCAAACATCAATAAAAATCTACTCTGTAGACAGTGAAATAGTCTAACACTTAAGTGCTAGGCAGCATTATTCAGGGTAATGGGAGAGATCAGGCTGGCGAAAGTCATCAACAGTGTTGATTAACCTGAGCGCAATCTTACTGCAGTCGTAACCAAAAGCAGCACAGGTGGCAGGCAGGACACAGCTGCCTCTCTCTCCCACCCTCCGTCACTGGTCCAGTTTGGTCTCTTAAGTGCACCTGCCTCCCCTCCAGTTTCCTAAGACGAGATGTCGAGACTATATTCCTTCATTCACTGCTCACTCCGCCCCCCACACCATTAAAATAACACAAAAGTTTTCCTCAACGATTCAGCAGCTTACAGTGTGTGGCACGTCCCTCTCAGCCATGCCCTGTCCTCCCTGCAAATGTTAAAACGTATGTTTCCATCTGCAGTTCTCCTATTATTGGCACAGGGGTGATGATCAAAAGTAGTCCTCTCAGTTGCAGTTAACGCCGGAGGCTTCCTACCCTGCTCCTTCCTACCCTGCTCCTTCCGCCACTGAGCATCTCCCTGATAATTGTTCGTTTAGACCCTCTGGGACCCCAGTTAACAAAATCCACCCCAGGATAGGGATACAACCAGCAATATGAAGCTAACCATCTCAACCAAAGCACTCAGGGCTGGAAGCAGTGTTTTTAAACAAAAGGGCTGGCTAATTACTGGCATGCCTACACCAAGAAAATGTGTGCAGTTTCTTTGTCATATATATTTATACTCTCCTGTTTGGTGGTTCCCCCTCCCCCTTCTTTCGATGTAATTGTATTCGGAAGGATCAGCCAATCAGGAGGGCACACCCCCAGAGCTGACCTAGTAGAGGCTGCTGTCATTGTTGGAGTTGGGGAAGGTGGCCCGCTGCTTGGTCCAGGGTAGCGTGGCTGGGTAGTCAGTGGTGGGTAGGCTTAGCGTGCTAGCACTCTTCTGCTTGTTCTTCAGGCCCCAGCTAAGGAAGGATGGCTTCTTGGTGACCTTGCGGGCTTTGGAGATCTTATCGCCCTCATCGAAGGCCAGGCAAATCATGGAATAGGTCTTAGGGATCCCACCACAGTAGGTGGCGCTCTTGGCGGACTGCATAGGAGACAGTGGAAATGGGTCAGGTATGGGCAATGTGCACAACTGAAAGAGGCTTGTTCCATCCTTTTACTACTCATTCCATATTGAATCATGCATCAGTCTTACTATAAAAGGCATATGGCCATGTACCACAAACACTGTCAGAAAGCTTGTTATAAATGTAGTATGCATTTGTAGTACATACTGGTGAAAAAAGTATGTCCCAGCCTAGAGAAATAATATTCCGTTACAACATTGTAGTGTTGGTGGGGAAAAAAATCTCATGTCTTTGTTGAATCACTTCTCCTGACTATACTGATACTACAGCCTATACATCTCTGTGTTTATGGTACATTCTTTTCCCAGGCAGTGAAATGGAGACTTTCGAAACACACACTTGAAGGACAGTGCCTGCAAGGGATTTTAGCATGAAGATAATGCTATATTACATTTCAGATGCTCCTGAGAAAGAAATTTCGAATGGAGAAAAAAAATGCTTGAGGAATGAGAATAAACATTTCTCAGTTTCTTTAGGGATAGGAGGGCAGTTGTTTTGCCAGTGCTTGCTATGTGAAGAAGACAATTGACAATTCTGGGAATCTGAGCTTTAAATTTCAAAATGATACATGGAAAACAAAGAGTGGATTCATGGGGGAGGAGCCAGGTGATGGGAGAGGTGGGGCTCACCATAGGAAGGCCACTGTCCATCATGCTGACTACTTGGATGTCCACGCCCTCTTCGTCCACACCCTTCAGGAGCTTCATAACCTCACGCACACCCAGCCACTTGCAGTCTGTGTCCTTGACGGCGACAATGTAGTCACCTTCCTTCAGCCCGTCACTCTGCAGACACGGACAGTCTGAATGAGCCCAGGCTGCCCTCACCACCGTAACCACACTACAGCAAATTCAGTAAGGATAAAAATCTCCAACAACAGTACAGCTTGGATCTGAAAGTGCAAAGTGTTTTAAGCAGGTCAGATTTCATATGAACATCTTGAATAACGTTCTGGAAACAACAGGTTCTCAGAACCATGGTACACTTGTTTCCAGGCCTACTAATTCTCCATCCATCCATCCTCATGGTCTGGAGCCTGTCCCAGAAGCTCCGGCCACCAGGCAGGGAATAGCCCAGGAAAAGGCACCAACCCATTGCAGGCTCACACACTTCACACCTACTGCCAATGTGGCAACTCCAGTTCACCATGGCATGTTTTTGGACTGTGGGGTTAGCTGGAGAACCCAGAGGAAACCCCACGAAGACACAGGGAGAACATACACACATGGAGCCTGGAGCTTAGACTCCACCCACCCCTGGTCCCTGAACTGTGTGGAAAACCACTGCGCCATGCTAACCGTGCTAATTCTCGTCATTTCAAAATTAAGGTCTAAAGATTGATCAAAAGAGAAAAAACGTCCTTAATTACACAAAACAAAGAGCTTATAACAGACCGTTTGCAAGTATTTGTAAGGCAACAACAAAACTCTTATCCTTCCAAGGCTGTGGGAACCATTATTTGCAACGGCTTGAGCACTTAACCATTCTCTGTTTTCTCCAACAGATTTTAATAAAGAACAAAGGAGCTCTGAAAATAAGCCCCGTATCGCAGAAGAAAATTCACTCATGGTGACCGACCTTGAGAGCAGCCTTCATATAATCTCTGTAATCCCTTTTTAAAAGCAGCCTGGTGGTTTTAATTAGGGTCTGGTCTTTGTTCCTGACTATTAATGAGCATTCGTACAAAGAGGCAGGTCTCAGTGAAACTTTCACATGCATAATCGTGCTGGAGGATGACAGGAAATGGCAGCGATCGCTGAAAGAAACCATGCGTACGAATGAAGCACCACACCACCGGAGGCCGAAACTCCCACGATGCCCTTAACATTTACCCCCCCAAACTCTAAATGCAACTACAAAACCTGCATATTGTGCTGCCCCATCTACGTTCATAATGACTCACGCACAGTGGCTCCTGAACAGAAAAACACAGAGCGTCTTAACTACAAGGATGCGGAGAAATGCGTTTACAGTATTCTATGACAGTTTAGCAGAGACCAATTAAAAGGGACTCTGTTCTTTTGCAAGATGTATTTCTTTAACCCAGCTGGGCGTTCTTCCTAAAGTTCTGCTTTGCTAAAAATGGACTTTGCTCTTTGGCACAAGTCCAGAATAAGTTTCTACTGCAAACCTAGAACCTTCATCATATGACCGCCACCCATAGGGGTTACTTCAGGTCATCTAGCTGATTTGGGTGTGTGAAACAGGCAGGGAGGGGGAGGATGCTCACCGCAGCAGGACTGTCTGGATCCAGGCACTGGACCTGTGTGGGTCCGTCACCTTTCAATGTGAAGCCCAGGTCATGGTCCTCGGCGTGCAGCCGGATTGTTCGTGGAGCCGTCCAGCGCTGCTTGGCTGAAAATACGGAGAGGGGACCCTGGGAAACAGAACCATAACAGTCATTAACACAAACCCACAATGGTGACCCGGGGGAGGAGGGGGGGGGGGTCTCTGGGTCATAATTGTGGTAAAACCTGCTCCCAGCCACCAGTCAGGTGCCACTACTAGACTTAGGAATGGGATCGAATTTTGCCATGCAGAAGTATTCAAAAAATGTTTATGACCAGTTCCAAGCTTCAGAAATTACTGAAGAGTCTAATTACAGCCCTGCATTACTGTCCGTTTCCGGAGTCCTTCGGCTACGTAGACGGCAGCTTTCCGTCCCTGCTGGCTCACTAAAGGACAGGCTGAGAAACTGCAGGCTAGCCCATCGCCTTGGCCACTCCTGTCCTTTTGATCGCCATGAGAGGGGCACTTTATGGCACTTTACCACATTCTAGTCACTGGCTATCAGGCAGATTCCACAGGATCACATTTGGGGCTGGACTGGTGATCTGGCATATGGGGCATTTTCCCAGTGGGCCACTGGAGTACGCGGACCAGCAAAATAAACCAACCTGACAAACTGCTGCGAGGTAACCCCAAGTCCAAGGCTGTTTTTTAAATCATGGTCTAGCCTTGATCACTTTTCATCCTCTCTCACATTTTCCAAAAAAAAAATTCCAATACTTCCAGTGTCTACTTTTCCAACCAGTTCAGAGCAACTGAAGGGGCACCGTTAAAAGATAACAGAGAAACAGAGGAGGTGAAGTGTTTACAGAGGTAACCGGGTCCCTCCTTTGGGAGTGGAGATGCGGGCAGCTCACTCCAGTCTTTGAGGGAATGTCTGAGAGCTTTCAGTTTTGTTCCATGTAAAGACAAAGGTAAAATAACCCAAGTTCCCAAGGACTCGAGTGGCCAATCACCAGTGTTCAAGAAGCAGCACCGATCATCAGACAACCAATAAGCAGTGACTTGCAATATTGTTTCAATTTACACAAAGGCCAATTATATCAGAGAACAGGAAGGACAATTTCCTCGTATAATAGGAATGGAATTATGCCGTGAGTCATTTTGTAATTGTCCCTCCCATTCCATTTTTTTTTTTTAACTTTTTTATTTCCACATTAATGATGTTAGTAAAGCCAGATCCACCTGGAAATGTTCAGAAACAGCGCAGGGGAAAGCGCAGGTGACTGCGCCGTTTCTGAACAAGGCGCTGGCTCTCTGTCATGAAAAGAAAGGTTATTTACGAGAATTAGTGACCCACATACCAGCTTGTGGAAAAAGTCTTTCACTTTCACCTTTGTAGACGCTGGCATCTCCATTTCAGCTTTGTGCTCGGTTTTAGCTGTGGAGTAAAAAAAATAAAATAAAAATAATAAAAATAATTTTTCCCCCCAAGAAACGCATCTCCAAGTCTCCCACATTAATTGTAAAATCATTCCCGTTATAAGAAAAGTCATATAAACTGTATTAATGGATATCTGAGTGTACCCTTGATGGTGGTGGGTTTTAATCTACAGAGTGATTTCACATCCACCTGAGAGTCTCCAAGCACACGCTCAGCTCAGGCCACTTACGCACGACGTCCGGCGCGTCCATGTGGTCCGTGAACTCGTCCTCGGCGTCGTACTCTGTGAACTTGGCCAGCGAGCGCTGGTGGGCGGCCTGCAGGATGTCACGCAGCACGTCCAGCTTACGCAGGTGGCGGCACAGGCCGTGACAGCGTATGGCCTCCTCCTGACCCAGGATGGCCCTGCGCAGGTGTGCCTTCCCTGGACAGAGGCCACCAACTACTGTCATGGAAACTCACACCCAGGGGGCATGCCCTAAAGCTTCCCAACATGTGCTACTACAAGGCCCAGAGACCTCACGGCCCCTCACCTATGCGCCGGCGTTCTTCCTTGTTTTTGAGGAGGTGTAGAGGAGAATGCCCACTGGGAATGTTGTCGTACAGCTGAGCCAGGGCCTTCTCCTGCTTGTCCTCATCGTCACTGGGCCCTACTGCACAGACAAGTGCTGTTATTGGACTGCACTGAGGCTTATGGGTAATGTAGTCTCTGCTGAGAGGCCTGAAGCCCATAGGTACACAGGCAGTGCTGAAAGTAAGTCTGAGCTAATTTCCCTCCAGTGATAGAAAACCAGATCAGAAGTGTGATACTGTGCTACTGTGCAGGAACTCCCTACTGACTGCACCTTTATCACAGAGAAAGGGAGAGAGAGAGAGAGAGAGAGAGGCTGGTTTGTTTGAGCTACAATAACACCATTACGTAACTGGAGTCTCTTGACCGTGACATGTCTCCAGACTCTATTTTAGCGTCCCTTAACTTCGAACCCTACAGAGAAGCCGACACTAGCTGATATCTAATGTCCCTTTTGAAAAAGAAAACCGTATCAGAACTCAGCATGGTGTCCCAGTTTGAGGAAAACTGGTAAAGAATGAAGCCTCGCTCTCCAGTGCCCTGGGAGGGAAACGGGGACATTGCTGCCGTCAAACACACTTCTGTGTGTCACCAAGCTCCACCCCGGCTCACTGGCCAATTTAATTGTTTTTTTTTTCCCTTAACTAATATCCTTGGGGACACGCATAAGGTTTCGTTTAATTAAGTGGCTCCAAAAATGTTTTTCAGGGGAGGGGTAAAGGGGGGAAACAATGAAATAGGGAGGGGAAGAACTCAAAAAGTAAAAAATTTGGCCTGACTTTCAACTAAAGACACAAAATTAATTATAAAGTCTTGTTCTTCGCGATTATCCGGAAATGTCATAGCAATTTATATTCTGCTCATTTCTAAAAAAGAAACAAGAAATGTGGCTTATATTTGCATGTACACTCAGCACTTTTGCCAATGTGCATGCTAGACAATGGTCAAGAGTCAACTTCATACAATATTCTGTAATTTCTGTGCTGGTTACCAGACAGCCTATTGAACTTCTTCATAACTCTATTAGGTCATGTTTGTTCCCCTTTTTTATCCACAGAGGCTTAGCTCATATTAAGTCTTAATTGAAAGCCATCTCATCACTGACCCGTTTTACATTTTTTCAAATAGCAGAACAATTAAACAATTTTTGGAATGCTTCTACTGGTGCAATACCACAGACACACTGAAAGGGGGACAATTACTCGCAACGTTACCACTAATGTGGGTTTCTTTATTTGTTCAACCTAATGCCAAGACGGTGCATAGATCATATGGATCAGAGAACAACACATATCCATGACTTGGGTTTGCCTGTGATGGCTCTCATTAGCTAGAAAGATACTTGTTACCACATTAACATTAATTGAACCACCCAATGGAAAACTATGTTCTCATGATTGTCATCACTGAAAGCCAATGAAAATACTGTAGCACCCAACGGTGGTGATCAGACTTTAGGAGGACGTGATGCCACCCAGTGCCTCCCCCAGATGCAAATTACTGTCCTAGCAGCAAAGCAACCTCTGCTTCACCAAATGGCCAGGTGTCCATGCAAGGTGTAAGCAAGAACAGGAAGAATACTCACACTGGTGGTCAAGAAGAGCTGTTGCTACAAAGTAGTGGGCCAGGGCGCGGTAGTGGGTGGTCTTCACACGCGCCATGGTGGACCAAAAGAAAGGGACGTTGTCTTTGATGGGCTCCTGGATCATGGACTGGTGGACCTGCTCATATGTATGGGCAACCTGAGGTGGTTAAAACATCACAAGCTAATGTTACACCCATCTTGACTTCAACATGGAAACCATCAAGTTCAATTATAACCTTTGCAAAAGTTAAGCTATAAACCCTTTCCCACAAACAACCTCACAAGTTGACCAAACTGCTTTATTAACAGCTTTTACTGCTCCATTCAAAACACATAAAAACTCACAACAGTGTTGTTAAATCCAGCCCTGGATGCACGCAACAGATACACACTGATCCCAAGCTCCTAGGTTCTGGTGAGGCTCACCTTCTCAGCCTCCTGAGCCATCTGGACCAGGCAGAAGTACTCATTGCGAATACCAGGCAGGACCGTCTTCTCGAACAGGCACTCTTGGGCCTGCGCCAACATCATCCGGACCAGCATGCTCAGCATGGCGGGGCTCATATCGTAGCTGGGAGTGTGCGTGAACGTCTCTTTCAGGTAGTTCAGTACCCCTGTGGCAAATGCACATACCATGATTATCACTGTACTCAAACACACAACTACATAGCGCAGTAGAACCCTCAGTTGTGGCTGCCTGGCCATTTGACCTTCAGTGTTTCTTCATGGCACACAAAGTCCGTTCCTCCTTCGCGTTTAATTCTGCACACAGGATCTGGCATGACAACTGAAGAAATCAATAATATAATGACAGGAAACTCTACAGTGGGGCCAGCTGTACAGAGGAGTCTCCACCCTCCTGGCCACCGAATGCACTGTCTGCAAACTGCCATGCACCCATTTCTACTTGGTGGGGAATTTGCAATAGATTACTTTCAAGAAACATGGTCAGATGCAAGTCTAACCAGGACTGCAAAGGGCAGTGATGAAACATTTAATTATTCTCTGGATTTCAGAAACGTGATGGCCTTCTACAGACATAACACTGTATAATTTCTGCCTAACCAGATTAGTACTGTAGGTTCTGTAGGATAAGCAGATAGAGGGTTTTATTTTGGTCACAGACACTCATTTTTAGAACTATAATATAAAATACATCTAAAAAGATACAGACACCCATTCAAAAAGGAGAAACAAAGAACATAGTTGGGTCTAATGAAGGTTAACAGCTTCAGTAATTTGTTTTGCCCCTTTTTTTTTGTTTTGTTTTTAATGCAATTGTCAAGCCAACCAAACCTAGTCCAGTAACTATATTAACAATGCTCTTAACTCTGTGTGACAGTCACCGCAAAAGCTTCTGGGGAATGTGAGATGGTGACATGACGCAGCTCATGTGGCTGGATGACAGGCACTAAGGCCGGGTCATGATGTCAGCATTAAGCTTCAGAAACGAGGTGGTTCATGGTGCCAAAAGCATGCCAACTGCTATCAAACAGCTCTGGGCCGAACCCCGAGAACCAAACAGGTGCTCCTTTTCAATACGATCACACTCGATTTAGAAACTTTAACTCCAGTTTCTCTGCAAACAGTCACCACTGAGTGTGAGGGTTGGGTATTTAGACAGAAACCCACATTTCCAGTTTAATTGGGGCAGTCTAACAAGTGGTTATTAACTACTCTCAACTCCACTAGTCATAAGTTTTAGTGGTTGATTTATGAGCATGGAAAGTAACATGTGAACATGTAACCTCCCGGCCCGCCCACCTGCTGACTTTTGGAAGGCAGTAATGGCATCCTCCAGGCTGGAGAGGGTCTGCCGGTTGCAGCGTGTGGCAATCTGCGTGTACAGGGCACCCATGTTGAAGAGAAGGCTGGCCTTCTCCAGGGAGATGTTTTGCTGGCACACGGGAACGCCGGTGAAGGAGTCATACCTGGCAGGGTACATGCAGCAGGTCAGGGGGGCTTGACATGAGACTGGACCGACTCACATCATACAATTCAGACAAGCTTATCGTTACCATGTAAAGAAGATTCCCATTTGGCCGGTGTGGGAGAAGAATCGGCTGTCGAGAAGGGACAAGTGGCTGAAGTAGGTTGACAGCATCTCAATCCCAGCCTCGCTGCGACTTGGTGTACGACACGCCTGGATACATATGGGGAAACATGAGCAAGACACATCAGGCCTGGATACATATGGGGAAGCATGAGCAAGACACAGCAGGCCTGGATACATATGGAGAAACATGAGCAAGACACATCAGGCCTGGATACATATGGAGAAACATGAGCAAGACACATCAGGCCTGGATACATATGGGGAAACATAAGCAAGACATCAGGCCTGGATACATACGGGGAAGCATGAGCAAAACACAGCAGCCCTGGATACATACGGGGAAGCATGAGCAAAACACAGCAGGCCTGGATACATATGGGGAAACATGAGCAAGACACAGCAGGCCTGGATACATACGGGGAAGCATGAGCAAGACAACAGGTCTGGAACGCACTGAAATCCATGGAAAACTATATAGGCCCTGTACCTGTCTCAGGTCCATAAGGTCAGCAATTTCATCTTCAAAATTGGAGCCGTCTTCACTGTAATGCTCTAGGATGAAGTCCTATGGCAAGGGAAGGGCAGGTGAAACCTTATTAGGCAATAATAGTGTATAGGAAACTCAGGTGCACTGTGCTCCGTTAAGATGGACACTCCAGAGAGACTTTACTGTCCTACATATGTTTGGAGGTATTGCGCAAGTGACATACTGCTGCCTACCCAGATCAGCACACTGCAGCTTGGCATGACCCTCTACCCCAGAAACCAGGCATGTTCATCATAGCAGAGAGCCCATGATAAGCATGGAGTTTTGGGTATTTGCCCAGTGCTGTGGTCAGGGGGCCTCTCAGAGGGCTAAGCAGGGCCACAGAGACGAAGGACAGCGTCACGCCTGGGTAGCATACCTTGAATGGCACAGAGAAGTCCACCTCCTTGGTCTCCTTCAGGCCCAGGGGGATGAGGGGGATGCTGGTTGTCTCTCTGCACACAAACGGAAAGAGAGGAAGAACGTGAGAGAGATCAGGGGGTGTGTGGTTAGATGCCGGGTAAAACCAAATTGATTTAATTCAACTTTACAGTATCATGGCTGTAAAATGTGTGTTTGGCTGTCAGCATTTCTGACCATCTGACTAGTTTTTTTTTCTTTAGCTTTTGTTTTGGCTCATAATGCGGCGTTAGAGAATGCTCTATATACACAATTTAAGGTCAGGGAGAAACATGCGCTTCAGTGTCCGTGGATTAACTGGAGAAATGTTACACCTCAGATTGAGCAAACAGGGCCAGCTGTGGTTTCCGCCCTAAACAAACAGTCCTTTTGCATACGAGGAAAAGAATGACAGAGCCTGCAACAAAATACAAGTCAACCTTCTGATCCGTTTGTCCATCAACGTCTAACACTGTAAATATTATGAATCAGGTCACATTACATGCAGCAACATTCATAATCAGTCACCTGATCAAATTCCAAAGTGAAGTGTAACTATGTGCTACACAATGGATAGAACAGGCACACCCCCTGTATGAAACACTGTCACTCAGCGAGGTGAAGGCTTTACAGTCAGATACAGATCATTATCAGGTGGAAGTTATAGATATAAATCACCTGGCTATTGCAGTTCCCTCAAAAGTTTAGAGTCTGACGTCTACCCACCTCAATACTTCACCATAGCACGATGGCCAAAAGATAAGCAAAAACCTGCCACCTACTTATAAGAGGCGTAACAGGGCACACCTTACAGCCATTCCCCCCCCCCCCCCTAACTCTCTACATACAGAACAGCGCTGTATAACAGGCTCTAGCTTCTGAAGCCTTCTTCTGGGTGGGTGACCCAATATCTGGAAGAAAGCTCATGGTTTGCACTATTTTAACCTACGAACCAGTTTTGATTGATGTTATTATTGATGTTATTACTTCTTGATTATATAATCAGGTTTAATCTTATCTTTGATTATAGTCAACACCTAGAAAATAAAACAATTGTTCTGGTTACAAGAGCTGGACTGGTGAGAGAGGGGAAAAAAAAAAAAAAAAAAAAAAAAAAGACAGCTCAGTGAAAGTATTGTGGTAGACGGAAAAAATCCAAGAGTTCCTCCTCTTTGCTAGAAGACCTCCACTGATTCAGAGAAACTAATTATGGTTTTCTGACAATACAGTTTTATGCTGAGGAACATTTACTGTAACAGCGTGAAGGAGTTTCTGCAGAGTTCAGAAGGGATAAAGTCAAAAGGCCCATTCAGTGACAGGGGCGAGATGCCGAGGTGGGCTCAGGAAAACTGAGGTACTAAGAACCAGAGCCACCCTGAGAAGCACACACAATCAGAATGGCACAAGACGCTCTCAGTGCCACAGCTGCCTCTGAAGAAGAAAAAAAGTCCTATTGCATGCAACTCTGGAGCATCGTCACCCGTGATGAGTGACCTACCTGGCATTTCCTGTTCTCTGCAATCTGCAAGCAGCTATAGCTTATCTGTCAGTCTAATGCCTTCATGCAATGCATGCCACTCACCCTCAACTGCACTCACTATGGTTGGCGGTGGCCTCCATAAAACTCCGGCCAAGGTTAACGAGCATTTTAATGAGGCGACGGCAGAGGAAGCAGGGGGCCGTACGGCCTCAATTTAAGGAACTTCCTTCTTCTCCATTATTTCTGCCTATAATTGTTTTTTCTAACTCAGGTGGGACTGTTTGTGATACCCCAGTTCTCACCCAGGCATATCTACTTCCCCAAAGCAGAATTTCTTTAAAGGAACTGATCCTTTCATCATTTTCCAAAGAAGACTAATGCGTTATGTTATATTTCACGGCACAGTGTTTAGGTCTTGCACAAGTGGTCCTATATGCACTTCAATATTCCAGTCCAGAGGCATGGAACGTTTTACAGGAAGCGTCCGGGTAGTGTTTTACGCTGAGAGGGGCAGCCGTGCGCACTTACTGGACATTCTGGTAGACTTCTACTGAGCTGTTTAGGCCCTCCAGCTCCTCGCTGAGCAGCTGCAGGTTGGAGTTCACATAGCTCAGCTCCAACAGCACCATGTCACGCACTTTGTTGTTGGAGGTCGCCCTGGAAACCAGAAGACAGAGGGAGAGAGTGAGGGGGATTGGGAGGGGAAAAAAATTGAAAAATGTGAGGGAAAACACAGATAGTGGGTGAAACGGGGAGAACAGTCCGTCTTGTGGTTAACCACGTTGCTGAATGGCATTTTCCATGCAGCCCGATAGGTGGGCTGCTGCATTCACCACCGAGGTCGGACAGCTTCCAGGTCTTACAGCCGATAATGAAAAACTAAGTAAATTTACAGCATGCTCCATTAGCTCCTGCAGGGGCCCACATCATTCTGTCAACTGCTCCTCAAATTTACTGCTAGCCATACAGCACTTAACGCAGTGTGAGAAACCCGGGGTCCCGACCACTCTAAAGCAGACAAGTCCACCCTGAGACACGCCCACCTTCTTACGGAAAAAGGCGAGAGTGCCTGCATTCAGGATGCTGCGGAGGTGACAGCATGGATGCTGGCAAGTCAGGGGGGCTTCCCTGCTGTGCCACCATGTGCCCATTGCTCAGCCAAAATGGAAAGAGCTCAGCCTTAAATCCCCCCCATTATTTAACAATTCAAAAGTTCAAAGCCGTGGCCTGCTGTGTTTCAGATGAACTGATTGCTTGCACTCCATCTACTTTGTTTGCAGTACGTGGGCTGTGTTTTGGATCATACGTCTGCACGTCTGACCTTATTCTAGCTGCTGCATGCACCACTGGTATCAATAAGGTCCATCTTAGTCTGTCGAATGTCTTGTCAAATGCTTCTCCCATGCAAGTACAGATGACCGTGCCAGCAGGGAAATGCCAGAGGTAATAGCTTTTCACCAGCTCCTGAACAGGTGCCAGGACCCAAATGTGCCGACCCATTTGATCAGCCGGGCCTTGGCAGCCAGAGGCATGGCCCTTTTAGCGGAACGGGACCCGCTTCCATTCACAATGCAGTCGAAAAGAGACATTCCAGTTTCAGATTCTGCTACGCTACTAACCGGGAACTGGTCCTGAACAAAAGGGTAGCACAGTGAAGGGGTTTAAAAAAAAAACAACCCCAAAAAAAATAACCCCAACAAAAAGAGTTGGCATGACATTAGCTGAACTGGAGCCAATCAGATTGCAGCACTCAAAACAAAGTTTCTGGGACAGCACACTGTCAAGTAAACATTTAGCGAACAAGAAAATAAAAGAAAAAGCGGGGTGTGGACTGATAAAGCCTTGCGTGAGGCACGAGCCTTAAGGGACCACGCCTCGAAAAGCACACGTCTTTCGGTTTCACCATGACAACGGTGTATCGGCGAGTGAAGTCGCGAGCGGGTCAGCCCTCTCGAACTCACACAACACAACACTCCAACATCGGCTCAAAGACATGGTGGGCAAAAAGGTCCTTCAAGGCTGTGGCGGATGCTGGAAAGAAACGAGGATCCAAGGAATTTGCCAGATTCCTTGGATCAGAAACAGAGCAGCCATGCCTCTGACAGGCCGGTCCCTATCGAAGCGAATGCCAGCTGAATGTAGGTATACTTAACTCTCGAAGTTTCTGGTTCCTGCTGGAGAGTCCCTCCCGTCTGGCACCAATCCACACATCACACTCAGGTCTTTGAGTGAATAATTAGTGGGCCATGAACACTGTCATTTTCTATAGATCACATTCTGGGTAGAGGCACCACATTGTGTATAACGATGCCTTTCTGATTACTTTACAGGGTTTTCCCCGCCAATGAGGAAATGGAAGAAAAGTTAGTGTGTTACAGCCTCCAGTTGTACAATTACGATCAGCGCTCGGAGCCGTTTAACAAACCTGTTCTGGGTCTATGGCGGTTACTGCTTGCAGAGGGGAACGCGAAGTGCCATACACACCACATTTCGTAACTGCGTCAGGGCGGGGGGGAAGGGAGTGCTCGGGGACTGTTGCCACTGCAGAGTCACAAGGTCACCTGCTACTGGACTCTTCCATGGTGAGAGTCATAGAGCACATTCACATTACAGGAGCTGCACCCCCACCTCCTCCTGTCAGCAATACTTCAGTATCACTATGGCAAGGTTGGCAAACAGACACTGTTTACCCTCACAGAAGCACTGGGGCATCACTTCCCCCAATCGCCATTGACATGCCCTGCTCTGTTTAAGCTCACATAGCATTGGACTGCTTTACATCTGCCTGGAGGAGGGATCTGCCCTTTCCCATAATGCACTGGGGTCTCGGTCGAGAGAGGAATGCGGAGGGCTTTGAAATCTGACAGGTGCTACTGCCGAGGGTCAGGCACACTTAATCAGAGGCAGATAAGAGCGTGCTGTGGCTCCAGCGCTGGAGGGGAGGCACTTCAAAAGCTCTCCCTTCCAGAAAATTAATAAGCTACAAATTCCCATGAAATGAGCCCATGCTTAGGCATTAAGGTAAAACCAGATTTCGTGGACTGTAATTACTGGTCGGGCATTACCTGCCACCAGCAACACACTTAACTGGACTGACAAAAACAAGCAGTTAGGTTAACAGCATATTATAAAAATCACCTTAAGTGCAAAGGAATGACCTGTACAGGCAGCGAGCACAAGGAAGCTGAATGAACTTTACGCAAATTTAGCCACAAGCGAGAAATGGACAGGACAGAACTGCTCATGGTCACGGGCGCGGCCCTGACCGAGCCAGTCACCCCGGGCACAGCCTCGCCCTGACCTGCAAAGAAGTGACACATGCGAGGCTGCTCATGCGTGCAGGGTCTGCGCTTTCCCAGCATGCACTGGGGTTAGGTGCTGCCAGCCAGACTGGCTGACGGCATCACTCTGCGAAGACATTCTTTGACATTAAAAGGGTGAATGTGAAGGTGGGTGGCAGGAGCTCCGCAAACCTCGAAGGGCACAGTGCAAGAATACGGCAGACAGCTGTGCGTTTCATTACAGCAAGGCTGAGCACAGGCCGAGCATAGGCCAGACTCTTCATTTGACTTAGATATAATCTGTCTAAGCAGGGGGAAAATGCACTAAAGAGTCCAGCACATGCACTAAACAAAGAAGGAATCTGAGCTTCATATAGGAGCATCACTACTACTACTACTACTACTACTACTACTACTATGACTATTATTATTTTTATTATTAAAAATAATAATTAACTGCACTGTCGACAGGGAATGGTGTTCTCTTATGGGTTCCGCCTTTGGAGCTGTGCCAGTATCTGATGCCATTAAATTTACAAGCTACTTCATGGTGACGAAGAATCACAACGCAGACAGGAGGAACTAGGAGTGCCAGGCGCGGTGTCCCGAGCACTGTGGCACTGGGTGTTTGGCGTGGCGTCCCCGCCGCCCCCCGCCCCCGTCCAGCTGGGGGGAGGGTTGGGGGTTGCCAAAGCACACCCCACATTCCATTCAGAAGCCCAATACTGCTGCTTAACATCAGGAGTGGGCGTGTCCGTGACGGCGCTCCTAGGGAGGAGGGAGCCGCGTAACCGCAGGGCTCTCCTGCTGATAGCGCCGGGCCTGACGTCAATGGGGCGTGGCGTGCGGCGTGTCCTAGGAGACTGGAATCACTAAACATGGCTGTGCCTGATAAGCTGGTCATAATGGCCAATGTTTACTGTCCCTGCTGCTCAGGAAACGCGCATAGCGAAGGCCCGTAATCCTACACTAAGGATTCCCAGCAGAAATACGGCTCGGCCTTGGGGCATGAGCCCAGACACAGCTGTACGTCTACAAGAATCTGCAGGCTGGGAGCTGATGCTGTACCGGAGGTAAACGTCTGGCTGTACTGCAAGTTCATTGGGTTGGTCAGTATTATTAATGCAGTACAGCCTTTTGCAAATGACAGCCTTGTTTGTTTCTAAATAGCCTCTTCTGCCTAAGCCTACTGCCTGTTCTCAGGCAGAAAGTACTGTGGTCTGACCCGTTTGGTGCATGCGTGAACCATGATGTCACCGTCTTGTCCAACCTTGTCACTTTCGTGCCTGGGTGCACGCCCTCGCTGTTCCCGTCAACCACAGCCGACTCCTGAAGAATGATCTACTGGCTGTCATTTGCAGACAAAGATCCTTCTTCGCACCCCCCCCCCCCCCCCCCCCCCGACACGTTCCCTCTCCCGTGGAATGTTCCCATGAAGCCTGTGCCGCTACCAGCCTTCGGCTCTCTAGGGCGAAACTCAGCGTCACCGCGACCGTGAATTGGCCGCGCTGGTGTCAGTTCTGGGAGCAGGGGCAGAACCCTCTGGGAGCAGGCGATGAGATGAGATAGCAGCCTTTTTAGTCCTGATAAGACCAATTATAGTGGTCAGACTGGACTGTCCCCAATGCTCAGGGAACAAGGCATAAGCCCCGTCACAGTAATTCCACAGTAAAATCAAATGTAATCCCAGGCCAACCTCTCGCACAATTTCTCCTTCAATGTCACAAGGCCTTCACCACCCCCCCCCCACCACAAACACACTCTTCTGGTTTTCATTGTACCGACATTTGCTAATAACTTCTTTCAGATATAAACGCAAATAATATACAGCAATAAAACCTGCACATTAACTGGCAAGGTCCATTTAAACATGCATAATCCACATTTTACTGCGAGGTTACTCAGCCAGAAACCTCCCCAGTTTTACTACACCCTTTGCATCACTGTGAAATGTGACTTATACAGCTCGCCAGATAAAAAAGGGCAGTCGTCTGCTTATCACCGTGTAGCTATGGGCGTAAATAAATTAAGGCGTCTATGATTCCACAACAATGACGCCATCATACCATGGAGGGAGTAACTACCCATCCTAGAGACATGGGGTTTAAGGTTAGTGGACTAATCCTATTACCTGGTAACCGACTTCAGGTCTGCAGAAGCAGGTCTGGGCCCCAGTCAATGCCAAACTGTCCACCCGTATGTGTGGGTGCGTGTGGGTGCGTGTGAGAACCTACCGGAGAAGGTTCTCAGCGCCGGCCCTCATCCTCATCTGTTTAATGATCTGCTGGTTGACCGAGGCCCTCTTGTTCTGCAGCTTGCTCCGTCCCGTCTGGGCGAAGGGGTTGCAGCCCTGCAGAGACGGGAGAAAGGTGGGTCTGTGGCAGAAGCCGCTCCTTACGAAAAGCCGAGAGTCGGTGACCTATGAGAGCCACGCCAAAGCAAAGGCGCCGTTCCCGAAGCAGGGAAGGTTTCAGTCCCCCACCCATACTGAAAAAGCACCATCCGCCCCGGCCCACACCCACGGCCCTTTGCAAACGCAATTTGACACCTTTCTGTCCCCTAAGTGCCCAAGGTCTTAGCAGCGATGTCATGGACCATGTCAATGAACCAACAGACACCATGGGACAGTCCCAATGTCACTAAAACAGGGCGAGATATGTCAGGAGATATGACTAACAATTTCACGAGATCAGAATTGAGATGGCATGAGGGATAGCGAGAGGGCTCTGCCCTGATCGCGTGAGGGATAGCGAGAGGGCTCTGCCCTGATCGCATGAGGATAAGCATGCAGTACCCATGTAACCTGCCCTCAGACCTGCACAGACACCTTCCCATGAAGGTCTCTTGGGGCTGTTCCAAGCTGATGTCAGCACTTTTGCTGCTAAGTGCAGCAACCTCAATCAAGTATCACGTCTAATCAGGGGCGTAGCAAGGATTTCTAAAATACCAAGGTCAAAAGCGTTAGCCCATCCTAGGTGTTCCCTGTAATGCGTCAGGGCTTTTGGAGTTGCAGAAAAGAAAATACTGAGGTGTTGACCTCGGTGTGCTCAGTGGTAGGTGCGGGCATGCTTCTAGTCATGTTAGCTATGGTCAAAGCACAGCTAGCCTGAAGACTCCAACATGGAATCATGCAGTGCTGGGGGGTGGGGTGGAATCAGGCCTTCTGCTCATCACTGTGCACCAGGGTCCACATTTCTGCTCCCTCCCAGCAAAAATGTGGACTGTATGTGGGTCTACAAAAACCGGTTTGAGAAACACTGCCCTAGAGAAACTAACTGATCTACCTTCCCGATTGATCCCTGGATTCAACAGCCATCTCCCAGTGCCTTTGTTAGCATGGGGCATCTCATGGGAGCACAGGGCTCACTGGGACAGAGCAATTTCTCCCGGAGGAATGCCAAGTGGGTGCAGAGGCCACCACAGTGACACTGCTTGGGATCATAAAGGACATTCATCTTCCAGATGACTGAACAGGAATGCAGTACTGAGCAGACGAATCGTCAGGGTGGGACCCAGGGGAGGAAACTCGTTACCCTTTTCTCTGCTCACAAAACGCTGCACAAAAGGTACGTATGCAGACGGGACCAAAGGAGCAGCACTAACGACTCGCAATTAACAAGTCGGTTAATCGGTGTGCTTCAGCCCTAGCGCCGACCCTGCGCTCCAGCCAAGGCTGCTCCTGCCTTCTCTGTTTCTCGGCGAGATCGCACCATGTTCCCGGCGTGCGGAAGCCTCGCTGTTGCCGGGCTGACGCACATGTTGTCAATTTGTTCCTGCGGCCTGGTTCTGGAAGAACTCCGGCCGCTCGTACGTCAATGGCAGGCCCCGACCGCGGCCCGGGCCGAGGCGAAGAGGGGGCAGGAACCGCTCACATGTTCTGGCATTTTCTCGGCCTGGACCGAGGGTGGGGGGGGGATGGGCAGGGGGAAGGGGCTCAGGTCACGGGGCGGCTCATCTGAGTATGGCGTGGGTCTTCCGGAGGGCCCCACCAGACACAAAATGGCCAGCACCGCTGCTGGAAAACTTCCAGAATCCTTATAAAAAATAAAAAATAAAAAACCAACCCAACTCACAGAGAAAATTCATTTAAAAAAAGAGGAGAGGCCTTCGCTCAGCCGATGTTTAAAGCACAAATACACAAACGCACACACACACACACAACCAGGGCGTCACTGTAGCAAATTACTGATTGTTAAAGGCCCCAACGCCCTATTAGAACCCCAGCTGATGATGCATTTATACACGTACAGTAATAGATGCAGGAACTGGAAGTGGGGCAGGGGGGGGGAGACAATGGCAAACAGTTTGCTTAAAGAGCAGGAATGAACAAAGGGCCCTTTTTAGAGTCCTTCAAAACACAGTCAACAAGGTTCTACATAGTTATGCCAGCACAAATATGCCACAGTGCTGGTTTGGCCACTTCATTGCCCCAGTATACAGCCCCATCACACACGAGATTACCATCTCTGCTATACCATATGCATTTCAAACATTTTATTCTGAATCCAAGTCCGATTAGATCGTAGCTTTAGGGAAATTAATCACAAGGTTTATAATGTGTATTAGTCCATATAATTACATCAGCTACATTTTTTTATAAATATATAATAAGCCTTATGTCACTTGATTAGACTTGTTGTTGAACACTGATGCCGGTACGGAGTTCACTCTAGACTAAGCCTGTGCGTCCAAAGGATCCGAGGAATGTGGAATTCATAACTGCACCTGTCAGAGTACTGACCTCCACAGCAACACCTCTCTGGTTCTGCATTCATCACTTCCTGCTGTGCCCCATGCCCCAGACCCGCCTTTCAGCTCAGGGTACCGCTAGGCTTTCCGAGGATACTAATCCTGGCGGCTGCTCTTCGCACTGAATACGTTCAGACATCATCACTGAAGGGAGCCTTGAAGCAGACGCGCGCATGCGTACAGCGCCGTCCCTGATCTTCCTGAAACAGAGGGTCCCTGTGCCGACCACCTTCCTCAGGAACAGGCAATAAATCCACACCATCTCTTCTTCTTCACCCTCACCTCCATGACAACCCGTCGTAAACACAGATTCTCTCTCCGACTGGGTTCTTTTAATAATTTGAATTTATTAAGATTTGAAAAACCATTCGACTTGGTTTCTTCAGGTTTATGTATTGGCGATTGACATACTAATAATTGTACGCTTACTATACCATCATATTACTGGATTTATCTACTTCGTAAAAAAAATAAATAAATAAAACAAGCCATTCGTATAACGTGTGGAATGGGTATAAACATACGTTATACAAAAATGCTGAGCGAAAAAAATCGCCTTGATAAACACGTTTTGAAAATTTTTATAGGTTTGGTAAACTTATGAGATGAATCACAGCGTTCACGTTAGGAGGAGCTGGTTATTAATAAATCACTTCTTACCAGCTGACTCCACTTAGTAATTAATAAGCACAAGGAACAAACATGCTGATTAAATAGTGCATGTCCCTGAGTGATACGCCGTTTGAAGCCTTGGGGGCCGAATTTAACCCGGAGAGCGGAGTCCTTAGGCAGGAATGACCGGAGGCGCACATCGCGCGTAATGAGCAAAAAGCCCCGCAACGTGCGCCAGCGAACGCGCACGACTTCTGCGAATTCAAAAGCTGATCTTACGAGTCACGCATCACATTCACACGCTCAGAGAATGTGTTAAAAAGACTACACAAACCATCATTACAGTCACTGCAATTGCGGTTGTTCCACCGGAGCGCCCCTTTACTTGTTCACCCAGACGAAACGCAGTTGCTCCAGGCGTATTAAAATACATTTTCGGGATTCTGTGGTCGATTTTCTCCGTCCATCGCCAAGAGTAATATTCAGCGTCAAACTTCCCACAATTGGCCGTCCAGACTTACCTTTTTAAAATAGCCATTCTCGATAGCTCGATTATCATTGTCCGGCAGTATTGCGTCCGTCATTCCAAGTATCTATGCGTAAAAGTTGGTAGAAGAAATGTGCTGCAAATGACAGGCGCTTTTTTCCCCTGCGAGATTAACCGTGAGTGTGTGATCCTCCGCCGAGTCCGCTTCCAGTCTGACAGCCCCGCAAGCGGCCGAGGCGTATTTCCACTCCGGGAGCCGAAAAACCCCTCCCCGAAACGGTGACGCACTTCGCCCGGTGTCCGGTCTGGCTGAGAAAAAGGTTCATCTTACGCGAACCTAACCTCAGCATCACCCGGTGATCTAAGGGACAGGGGCACGTCAGACAAGATGAGCTGGGTACAAAATTAACATAGATAATAGAAACATATAAAAACCACAAAAAGTGAAAGATAAAAAAAATCCATTATTGAAAGTAAAATGTGACTTAAGTGATGCAAACATAATCTGAATAATAGTTATGACAACATATATTCTGAATAATAGTTATGACAACATATAGATCACTTGTTTGTTTCGTAAATATGTGTGATGCAATACTTTACTCTAATTTTTCCAAGCATATCAGGACTCATTCGTGCCACTCTTCCTTCAGAGGTAATGGATGCCAGCATCTTGCCAGTTAGTCTTGACCTTTGTCAGGTGGGCCAGTGATCCATGAGTGACCTTTACTGGACAGGCCAATACTGGAATACGCAATAGTGCTGGTAACCTAATATGCCCAGGGCCAAAATAAGCAATGTATGTCGTGTCTCAAGATGATGTGTTTAAAAATAACTCTTAAATCACAAGGTAACGCTTTAGTAGCTCTGTTTTTCTTTTTCCACAGACATTTGGAAAATCTTTTAGTAGAAGAAAGTGCAGAAAATTTTTAACATATCCAGTCGTTTGACCTCTTCTGTGAAAATCATATAATTATTCATCCACCCCTCCATCTTACAACCACTATTCCTGGAGAGGGTCACACCTGGACATAGGACAGGGGTACACCCTGGATGTGATGCCAGTCCATCACCTGGCACAAACACACACGCAACAGGCCTATCCCAAGCAGCACGGGGAACAAGACTAGGTTACACTCTGGGTAGGATAAACAACTATCCATCAATCCATCCAACCATAAACCCGTTTTCCATTCCTGCTTGCCCTATGCAGGATTGCAAGGGTCTGGAGCCTAATAACTATTCACATTTATGTAATTGAAATGTATGTGTTATTTTCTGTGTCCTGCGATGGGCTGGCATCCCGTCCTTGGTTGTTCCCTGCCCTGGGCCCGTATCCTCCGGGATAGGCTCCGGATCCCTAAGACCCTGAAGAGTACAAGCAGTTTCAGAAAATGCATGTATTGATCTTTTATTTCCTGCTACCTTTTGTCTCAGTGCCTTTCAGCCTTAAATGATCATTTCCAACAGGTGCAGTGTCAGCCAATCAAGTATCTCTGTTTCCCAATAACCGGGGGTCAGTTTGGGGTTTGTCATACCAGTGAAAGATAACAGTGCAGTGCCTCTTCACCAGCCGAGCTGCAGATCTATAATTAGTTTGTATACAGCCCATTCTACGTTATTGCAGTTTCTGGTGTTCAAAAGAAAGGTACATTTTAAGAGATCTCTCCAAAAATGATGCTAAATATACCATACATATTTGAGAAAATGATAAAAAATATGTAAGTAAAAATATCCAAATGTGGAATCAATTCAAAATACAAAGGTATTCAAAATATTAAAAAAGGGATGGAAAAAAATATAAAATTGCTTATAACTGTTGTTTGTCGTTATTGTCAACAAATGGCAGCTTTCTCTGTTGACGAAACCAGTTTGACTTGCAACGCAAAGAGTTTCTTTCCCTGTGCCCCTATTTCTTAATTGTTTTGCCTGACAAATCATTTGTCAAATTATTGTAGCATAACCTTCGTATATAAATTCATCCTGCTCAAGAAAACATCTTTCTAATCAGCCTTATCTTAAAAAAAATGAATAATGAATCATTGCACTTTTCCATCTAATAACATCTTCTGAGAAACAATATTTAACAGGATTATGTTTTTAAATGCAGCTGGAATCCTCCCAAGTAGACGGGTATAAGAATACTGTTTTAATGAAGAAAGATTTCCACACTTGCAAACAAAACAAAATGAAATTAAAGTAATTAAACGAAAGCCACATCTATCCACATAAAAAATAAGTAACAAATAACAATAAGAATACATTTCTAATATTACATTTATATAATATAACATTTAAATCCAGCGCAGTACACGTGGTATTTATTTTCTGTACCGCGGTCCCAGTTGTGACGGGTGAAATCAAGTTCCAGTCAGCAATTAATTAGATATTACAAAGAGCAGGATAATCCCATTCACTGTAAATTCCTCCTACATGTAACATTTTATGTGTCTCACTCCCATATTTATCAAAATTGGTGAAATTGGTCAAAATTGGTCAAAATTTGATTTGTAAGCCAGGGGCAAATAGCCCAGGCAATCAAAAATTTCTGACTGTCTTTGGATTGATTATCTGTTAGGGCTTAAATAGGCCGGCAATCTGTTGCACTTTGTTAGAGCAGGCTTTCACATTCTTAATTATGGAGAAAAACAAAGGTGTTCAGAAGCTGCACAGATACCCTCCCCAACACTGTCTCTGTGATGCTTAGCTCCCTCTGGGCTTCCTGATAAGCATGTGTCCAATTGTTAGCTGGCCCATGCAGTGGCACTAATTCAGAGTGATTTAGATGTGAGCTTATAAATTACAAGGAAACTGAACAGCTGCCCTATCATCCACGGGAGTTGTCAAGGTCCCCTGTGAATTATATAAACCCTCGTCCTAGGTTAATGTAGTAAGAGGAATAGCAAGGACAGCCAATGGAGAGGTACACATGACCTCCAGGCATGACTAAGTATGATTGGCTATTGTGCCAATCATGTGACCTTCAGGCATGTTAGAGTCTGATTGGCTGCTGTTGCAATCATGTGTCCTTCAGGGCTAATAGGCTCTAATTAGCTATTGTTGCCATTTGAGGAACATCCTAAACATATCCTCAAGATATCTTCAATCAACAGCCACACTGTGACGGGTGAGTGCTGCCAACCTTGATACATTCATGCAGCTGCTGCCACTGGCTCAGTCACATGACAGCATACAGCACTGAACTGTGGATATAGCTCAACAGAAAAATTAGTTCATTTCATAAATAAATAAATAAATAACTTATTCTTTTGTTATTGAAGTATGTAGGCTTGTTCTATGTTATGCAGGCTTTGTGCTACTAGAAATGTAACCGTAATATTTCAAACAATCATAGAAATAAATGTCTGTACTAAAATGTCAATGCTGTCAGCTTAAGCTTCGAGTTGCAATATTACAATAATAAATATAAAACAGGTTTGGTCAAGCTATATTATCTTTTGGGTTTTTTTACGTTATTTTATTCACCACTTTAAAAATCAGCCTGTGTTATTTATGTCGCTGTGACTGGGTGGGGACTTAGGGAATATTTTGGCTGTATGCATGGCTGCCCCACGGGGTCCCGAGGTGAAAACATTCAGTGCAGTGAGACACCGTGCCCTTTACCTCACAAGGCTTCCACAGCATCATTTTTAGCTGAACATGGTGAAGGTTAATATTTCTCTAAAATAGGTGTACTGTCAGCAGCTGACTTACATGTGGGGCTTGGTTGGCCTTGGTACCTGGCATTGTGCATCTGTTCTTCATACTGAGACCACAGGGAAGGAATAAAATCAGAACCTGCACTTCATCGAGCAATGCGACCTGCGTAGCGGTGAAGGGCATTGCTGCGATTCTGCACATGGCCCTGAAGCCCCCCGCCAACAACACCGTAGCGAGGTGAGAAGGACCCGGCTGGTGTGGAAGGGCTAACAACCCTGCACCCCACCCTCTAGGGGCCCCCCTCCTGATTCAAACAAAACACATAGATCAATTGTCCACTCCGAGACATTTATATAGCAATTTTAGTTAAAATATTATAATCTATAGTAATATAATAATATCTTAAATTTAGCAAATTGATCTGCCAGTGTGATGCCCCCCCCTGCCCCCGACTGGCAAATTTTACCAACCTTACTCCTGCCCCCATCCTGATCGGTAAGTTTTGCCACCGACGCCCCGCACTTTGATTCGAATATTATTGATGTTCCAATGTTTTTGATTCCCCCTTGTCTCTCTTTCAGGCAAAAAAGAAAATAGCTGTAATTCTTAGGGGGCCCCTAACCCATGTCAGCCTAGGGCCTCCAGAGAAGTTAATGCTCCCCTGATCGTAGAAGGTTTCAAGATTCAGACAAGGTTACGAGGTTCCACATATACCTTCGCATTGGCACTGGGGACAGCCCACAATTGGCAGCATTTTAAGCTGGAGAGGTGATAGTACTTCTGTGTGTTATATGCAAATTGTGTGTGTTATATGCAAATTTCATGTCACACATCTGCTGACCCCTGTGGTTTATTAAATAGTGTGTATGTTAATTGCTATTCCATCAGACTAACTTCGGAAAAAACATCCACTGCTGTGGGTGGAAAAAACTGGTAAAATATACTAATGGTACTCTTTTTATTAGAATATACACACCCAGTAATGAGTACAATAACGGGTTTGGCCCACTGGAAACAGTCAGATATAGTGGCCCGTTTTTTGATTGTGGTATGGTAATTGAAAGTAGTTTTCTTTAATAGGTTTTGAACTGTTATGCACAAAGCAGGAATCCTGTGGTCTGCTGTAGATTATGATTTCCCCTTGTGTGGATCTTCAGATTCAGTCTTTATTGCAACCACAAAGTTACAACCAAGACTGGACACTCTGCAGAAGAGTGTCTAATGCTGGTTTACACTGATTCTTATACACTTTTCTTAGGGTGTATCAGTTATTCGTCACAAGGGTCCTATCTCATCTCTTCCAGTCACCCATCTCTTCCCCAGCTGAATTCTCCTCCTTCGTTCGATTGTTCTACTCGACAACGTGGCTCTCAATTCTCCGCCTCGCCCACTGCCACCTAAGACGTTACTCATCACCAGTAGAAATTTGATCATGATTCCGGAAGGGTGAGCTGGCACTTTTGTGAAACCCTCTCTGCTTCCGGGCTGCCCCAGACACTCCATGTCTGAGTCTGTGTAGATTGTGCCTGCCTTATGCTGCCCTTGCCGAGGACCAACAGGACCAGTCAGGACCTTCAGCTCTGCCAGTTGAGCTGAAAACGGCAGCACTGCTGTCTCTGAAACAGTAAAGATCATTACCCTGAGCCTGGACCACAGCAAACCCTGCCTGCGGGACCTCTCCATCTCTCTAACATGAGCCATCCTCAAACAAAACCATGTCGCTATTTATAATGGGAGAACTCGCCAAGTCAGGCATCAGTTTGGTATAGACCAAGGATTCCACCACACAGTCATGGCTGCCCCTCATCCCCCAGGGGAATACTCTCTGCGGGGGTCACTGTAGTGCGTCTGGATAAGTCAGAGGTGCCAAGTCTGCCACCTGCCATCCATGGACCTGTCTTTTTAAATGAGACCCACCACCATGTGTGAGGTATAAACAGTGACTGGGCAGCCCATCATGATGGAAGTAGCCTTCTCATAGGCCCCCCGGAAACAGGCTGGGTATCCTTGGGTCACATTGTTAAGCTTCAGGCTGTGGTATGCCAGTGGCTGCTTTTGCCTGCCAGGACACCGGTCCTGTATCCGCAAGGCTGCTCTGAAGACGTCCTTCCTCTTCCCTACATACAAGTGAAACGGCTTAGTATAGTCAGGGAGGCCTAGAGTGGCAGCGCTCTATGGCTCCGTTTTGATTCAAACGCTACTGTGGCCTCATTGGTCCACGTTAAGGGGGCCTTCAGGTTTGTGTCACCCTGCTCCTTCATCAGTGCCCACAAGAGAGCTGCTTTCACAGTGCACAATCCAGGCCATGCTGACCCCTATCATCCTCGGGATGGTCCGCATTTGTGAATCACTCATCGGCGTTGGAGCTTTGGCTGTCCCCTCCAGCTGTTCTGCCGCTATGGTCTTTCTCCCTTGGCTGATCTCAGGCCCCAAGTATGTGACCTACCCTTGGCAGTGGTGCAGCTTAGCCTTGGGCACTTTACATCCCGTCTTTGCTAAGACTTTCAGCAACTGCAATGAATGCCAACAGCAATCAGCTCATGTGCCAGCGCACATTGATAGATCATCTACATACTGTATCGCTGCACTTTTTAATTCCAATCCGTCCAGATCTCCCCTGAGCACCTGGTTAAACACTGGTTTAAATCCCTGTGGCATTCTCGTGTAAGTGTACTGCTGACCCCTATTGGTGAATAGAAACAAACCTGGGATTGGTCCACCAGCACAGTGAATAATGCTGAACACAGACCCACAACTGTGAACCACTGTGCACTGGGCGGCACATTTGTGAGGACTGGGACCTTCTGTTGATTGGTCCTGCACTACGTCATTCGATGCATGCAAATTAAGCACCAACCTCCACGTCTTTGCTGGGGCTTTTTAAGTGGCGAGCCACAGGTGCCGGCGATCTTCTGATCAGCTGGCGAGCGCGACGCGACAGAGCCCAGGTCCTGTGGCTGCAAGACAAACCCAAACCCTCATTCCTCCACCACGGTGCTTGACAGTTATTATGGGGTGTTTGTGCTCATGTGCTGGGTTTGGTTTTCACCTGTGCATCATAGCCAAGCATTTCCACTTTGGTCTCGTCTGTCCAAAGGACTCTTCCAGAAGTCTTGTGGTCTGTTCAGATGCAACTTTGCAAACCTAAGCCACGCTGTCATGTTCTTTTTAGAGAGAAGAGGCTTTATCCCGGAAGCCCTTCCAAACAAGCCATACTTCTAATGCTACTGCTTCTGATTGTACCGTCATGAACATTCAACAAACAAACTGTGGCCCGTGGAGTCAGAGATGCAGCTCTTGTGTTTTTTTATCATTTCACTGGGGATTGCACACTCAGACCTTGGACTGAATTTGCTGGGATGTCCACTGCTGGGAAGATTGGCAACTGTCATGAATGCTTCCCACTTGTGAATAATCTTTCTCACTGTAGAATGACAGACTGTGTGGAAATGGCCTTATAACTCTTCCCAGATTGATGGGCAGTAAAAATTGCTTCTATGAGACCATTGCTAATGTCTTTCCACACCAGCAAAGTGCCAGATGTCTGCTTGTATAGAGGTTGCCACACTTACTGATGATCAGTTTAACCAAGTGCAT
Source organism: Petrocephalus schoutedeni (assembly GCA_026780765.1). Taxonomy (NCBI): domain Eukaryota; kingdom Metazoa; phylum Chordata; class Actinopteri; order Osteoglossiformes; family Mormyridae; genus Petrocephalus; species Petrocephalus schoutedeni. The sequence continues at coordinate 10,016,264 of JAODKL010000009.1, forward strand.
TTGGTTAGCAGCACCTGGCAGCTACTTAGCCCGTCTTACTTTTTAGCATTGTCCTAAAGGTTACATTCTCTAAGTGTTTATAGTTTATATTCCATATAATATTCCATATGTACAGCTTGCAGGAGCTGAGCCTGTCGGCTTTGCATTGTTTTGTCCAGCGCTGTGATATGAATGGTGGTTAAGTACCAACAGTTTTTTTTTTTTTTTGTATTATACCACTAGATGGCACCCGAGGTGCAGCATCTTTTGAATGAATGTTAATTCCGATTCCGGTTTAATTCACAACTTCGGTTCTTATTTGCATACAAACGAGGGGACTCCGCTTTTATTTCAACTGGTTATTTGCTAGGGTGACCAGATAATCCATGTCACCCCGGTCACTTGGAGCTAGGGCAGGATTTGCGAACTACCATTTCAATTAAAAGGACCGTGATGTTAATGCGAAACGGTTGGACGAGTCTTTCAATTAAGGAAACAAACCAATCAAAGCTCAAGAAGAACTGAACTATTTAGCCAAACACTTGAGCCTTTCGGGTTTAAAGTAGTTTGTAAAACTTGAAGTAGTTCAAAGCATCCAGGGTGACATGGATTATCTGGTCACCCTATTATTTGCCATTTAATATTTTATAAAAGTGACTTGGTGTCCAAACCAGGATGCACCTAGTGCTACATCCTCTTCTTTCTGGAACAGGATTTGGGTTTGTCTTACCACAGAGCATACAGAAAATGCACCAGTGGAAAATGCAAACTGTCCATTAAGCATTTTGCCGCCATTATGTAATTAACGCAATTTTAGATCATTTAAAATTTATTATGGGCCAATTCCCGTGGATGTTTTGGCGTTTGGAATTAAATTCAATAAAGCTTGTGATTCCAGACTCGTTTTTTCCTGCCTGTACTGTGGTAGAAATACATCATAAAATAAAACAGCACTGCCAAAGCTTAGGGTTCATTTATATTTTAAAACTATCCAACCTCCTGACTTTCTCTGAAATAAACCTCCCAGTCTTCCAGACATCCAGCCCATTTTTGCGGGAGGGGGAATGAAATGGGTCAGCAGCAGATTCCTTCTGAAAATTAATGGAGCTGCCTGAACTGTACAGTTTTAAGGGCTCTACATGCAGAATGACTGAGGTCTCTTTTTTTCTGTGCTTTTCTCCAGGAAGGAGTCGAGCACTAAATAACCCGACACCATACCCTCCTTAAGGAAATCCACAAGCCTCATTGCACCCCCACAGCCCTGTTGCTATGCAGCGACAGCCCCCACGCAAAAAACTCCTGCCTTTTCCGGCAACAAATAATTTTCTGTGAAGGAACACAGCATTCCCTGGTTTGCGGAGAGGGGGTCCTATCACAGAACTGGCTGGGGTGGTGATTTTTTTTCCTGTAGGGGTCAGATGGCTGGCGTGTCAGGTTGGTGGGCCACGGATTCTGGCCAGGGCTGGCGGAGCAGGCCAGTCTGCTGGTGTGTTCTGGACGTGGGCCGGCCCACAGCCAGCGTGGCGCGGTTCGAGCTCCACTCCCCAAGCCCTAAAGCATTTACCCTCAATGAGCGGGCACTTTCTTGGCAACCCGGTTGGGCCATTCTTCCTGGGCCATTGTCAGAGCTGCCTTTTGTACCAGTTAGCACCAGGTTGCTTGGCTTCCATGTGACAGCTTCCTTCGGGAGTATAAGCCTGCTGCAGGACCCCCCCCCCCCCCCCCGCCCCCCAGCATCCCCTCCTTGGATGCCCTGGAAAACAGGAAGTGGTACAAGAAAGAGCTGTTTTTCCTCTTTGTTGAGAGCTCGTATCTACTCAAGGACTTCTCACCCACTCAGAGTCCAGCTCCTTAAAGTCCAGCAGGAATGTGTTTATGGCGCCTGAAATGTACCTCCTTTAGCAGGCGTATCCTGAAATAACTCCTTGGTTGCCTTCATGTGTGGATATACTTAAAGTACTTTTAAGCTGTTTTATTTTTTATGATTTCCTAGCTGTCCAAGACAGTTACACAGGCTTCCAAGCACTATCAATTTGCCTGAAGATCTATTTGCTCAAATGGTTGGAAACAGGGACCATTTTAAAAAGTAAAACATAAAACATTTTAAATTGACCAAAACTAATCCAACTACAAATTTGCTCGAATAAATTGATTTTGCCTGTGAAATGGGCTGACAGGGACCCCTCTTAGTCCAGGGGGTAAAAGAAAAGATTGGAACAACAGGGAGGTTGGCTAGCAAACAACACAGGGGGGTAGAGGTCATCAAAGGTGGTGCCGTTGCCTCCACCCTAAATTTTCCCAGAATGGGTGCTGCGATGGTCCTCTCTTCTGCTCTGCTTCCCCTTTACAGGCCTCGCTTAGTGCTGCCTGCCAGCGCTCTGCCTTCCTTTCCAGCAACAAAGACTCTCCTCTACTTAGAGGCCCCCTAAACAGGATTCATCAAAGTCAGGCCCTGCATTGTGCCCTCAGCGGCATTCGGCAGCGAGACGGTAGAGTCCCACAATCCTGCTTCGTCGGTTGCTCATCCGCGCTGCGTCCATGAGCGGAAGAGAGAAATGGCTTCCTGCCGAAGGTAGCTGCCCCATTCTCTGGACCCCACACACTTGGGGGTGGTTCACGGGCAGTTATCTCAGGTAGGATCTGAGAAGAAGGCTGTGAGGAGCACACAGAGGTTCTTGTGTGTAGCAGCGCGGCACCCATTTCAGGTAGAGATTCGTGGTGATGTGCTGCATGTAGTATAAATACACCAGTTAGAAAAAAAAAAAGACACAGACTTCATCCCTGGAGAAGTGGACCTCTGTGGAACTGAGCTTAAGGGACGGCGGGCCAGCAAGGGCGGTTGTGCCTCGTTTGTCTTCAGACAAAAAAGCCAGATGGCAGAGGGCTGGCCTGGCCTGACAGAGATAGACTGGCAGCTCCAGAGGAGGTTCTCCAGTTGCTGTGCTACCTAATTAGTCTGTATGCCTGTGGTGGATTACTCTAGGCACCGATGCATGGTGCACTCACATGTCTTGGATGGGGCCACTGGGGGGGTGAAGCATGCTTATCTTCATAACCACAAGCAGGATGGAACACCACCAGTTGAGGTAGGTGTACATAAAGATAATTAGGGATTATCTTAGACAGTCGTGTTTAATGTCAGCTCACCTTGTACATCTGGTTCAGGTCTTTGTCTAATTCCGTCTGTGCCTTGGCCACTTTTAGAACAGTGTTAAAGAATTATTGAGTACTGTGTGGTTGACAAGGTTGATGAGTTTGTGATGCTGCCACCTCATGCTTCTCGTGGCTGCCGGTTCAATGGCAGTCTGTGTTTGGAGTGTGCATGTGTTTTCTGTCTTGGGTTTTCCTCCAGGGACTGCAGTTTGGTTTGGAACTCTTGCAATACCAAAGCCAAAGTGGTGGATGACCATAACATAATGGCTCGACCTTCTAAGGATGCCTCTGTCCAGGGGATACCAGATGAATTAAACTGTTGTGTCATGAAATTTGTACTTTAATAATTTCACAAACAGCTTGTATTCAGGAACATGCTATAGTACCAGATGCACCTGCCTAACTGAGGTTTCACCATCCAGAAGGTACATCAGCCTACATAGTTGATGAACCAGCGAAACATGGACTGACGATCCCGAAAGGCATTACTGGGTATTCACAGTGCCCGGTAGCAGTGTGAGAGGCCATCGTCCATTCATCACCCCTCAAATCAGAATCCAAGGGCACCCTGTCCCCCCACCCCCCGCTCAGCAAATCTTACTGAGTGGCCATTTTCATAACAATTTACCAGCATGTCGGCCTCACTCCTGTGACACCCCTCTTCCACCCTGGACCACAGTTTACCATCCTTCCTACATGCAAATAAAAAGATTGCTCCAGTGTGTATAACACTTCATGCCAGGACCAAAAAACACATATATTTTCCTGTGGTGGCATTGTGCCAGCACCAGGTCTATAACGCAAATATGATTAGTCTGAGGGCAGGGTCAGTGCCCTCTGTTAGCTAAAGACCTCCTTAAGCTCCTGACAATGGACAGTGACAATGTGCTCTGTCTCTGTAACCTGACCCTCTAAGCCAGTGCTTCTCCAGATGATTCCACAGTAGGTGGTGCTCCAGGCCACAGAATCACCAAGAAATACTGGGGTCAAAAATTCATAGCAGTGCAGACTAAATTCTATAGGATGCTTAGGAATCTTTGTAAAACAACGGACAGTAAATAGCAACGACTATTGCTTGCTGATTTGGGCTTGCAGAAGCCAAATTCCACAATTTTCTTTTTTTTTAACGGTCATGCAGGTTGCCAAATAAGGCTCCCCGGTTATCAAGAGCCATCTCGAACATTTTGTGCTTCTGCTGGGGCCATGAAACAGCGGAGCATACTGTCACGCTAATGGCAGAGTGCACGACAAGCTGGTGCACAGCTGGACCTCACAGGGCAAATTCAGGCAGCTGGGTAGAATGTGACGTGAGACAGGAATGTTTGAGTGGAACCTGGACACCAGAATTCTGCAGCCACGACTTAACACCAAATCCAACAAACAAAGACAAGAGACTACAGAATGCCAAAGACAAATTTAATGTAATGTACAGAAGCTTACAAATTGAGGCTGACTAGCAGTACAGTAATACAGCAGTGAGCTTTTTTTTTTACTTGGCTGCCTGTAAATCCAGCGTTCGCTCAGCCGGGACCCCTTCTGGCTTCAGTCAGTCATGGAGGAGTTCTGGGACGACCACAAGAATGCTGGCCCGGTTCACGCTGCTGAGCTGGCGGAAGGCATTCCAAAAGATGAGCAAAACGAAAGGGCTAATGAGCAGACTCCTCAACCTCCCACCGTACTCACCGTAGAAATCCCCGTAAAGAGTCGTGGAGACAGTTGAGCTTTTATTTGAACTTAAACTTGTAACCTGAGAAATCTGAGCCGACCAGCGTGAACTGTAGAAAAAAATGGCACGCGGGGGAGGACGCAGCTCGCACAGAGACCTTCGCTTCCGCGGCACAAAAAAATATTTGTCAAAATGCAGGGTGGAAAAAGCAACCCAGAGGCCCGTTAAAGAAACCCATTCAGGGCCAATTTATGCTGGAATCCAACAAAAAAAAAAGACAGGGTTAACATATGTGGCTTCATCAGTTAAAATGCTCTTATTCAATTGCTCCCTAAAACAGCTTGGCAGGCTGAAAGAGCCACACTGTTTCTACTTTGTGTGACTCGGTTTAATTCTGGAGAGTAGAGCTCATGTTTGTTGGAGTGCCGCCCAGGTACGAAAATATTTAATTAAGAACCCGATTGTTGAACTCCTGCTTAAGCACATGGATTTGTTATTTTTTTCCTCTGTACAATCAGGACTGAGGTTTACAAGTTTAGACTTCTGGATGGCACAAGTTTCCCATGGGAACGTACATTTTTTAAGCAGATATCAGGCAGGTCGATTTCTATTTATTTTTTGGTTTTCATGACAAAACCTGTCAAACAGGATGGCACCCTGCAATTACAGTGATTTTCATTGCATGCCCTGCTCTGCCAGGACCATAATCTGGTTATCTGCCACGAGGGAGCCTGAAGCCAGCTTCAGGTAGCATAGGAACACTACAGGAGTTCACCCAGGACACGACACTCAGAGCAGGGGTGGGATTCGGGGTGCCAATCCTGCGGATGTGAGGCCCCAGTGTTACCCCCTTATAGCCGGTAATCCGGGTCACAGTCACAGAGGGGCCTGGAGGCTATCCCAGACAGTGTGGGGCACACCTCAGACAAGATGCCTGTCCATCATAGGGTGTGTGTGCTCTCTCTCCCCCCCCCACAGGGTGACACAGGGAGAACATGCAAACTCAACACTCACAGAGCAAAGGTGTGATTCAAACCCTGCTACCCACTGAGGCACCATGCCACCCTTTAAGTATGATACAGAATTTAATTGTTATTAACTTTGGGGACTATTTTTTTCTGCATAGAAATGAAATAGGAATCGAGGTGAAAGGGTCTAGCCCAGAACAACGAAACCGGCAAATGCGAATCATAAGACTCGAACGTCCGGATACAACGATCAGCTTGCATACGGCTGTAGTTAGTATTCCATGCCGGACAACGGGCGGCTTCTGCGCATGCGTCCACTTTTCACAGCGCATCAAAGCAGTATATGAGCCCAAGAGAGGGATCCGAGGGAGCTTTTTAAATGGGCGCTGAGATGGATGGAGCTACGCGGAACCGGGGCGCCTGCGCCAAGCCAGATCCAGGGGTGCAGCAAAAGATGATGGAAAATGACAGCAACAAGCGCGACCACGTCCCAGAGAGAGTGACACTAAAAAAAGAAATCGGACTCCTAAGCGCCTGTGCTATTATTATAGGTGAGGTTTTGACAGCTCCATTGAGAAAAAGATCGCATGCTTTGTTATGGCTGTTAGAAGTTATTTCAGTTTTTTTCATAAAAACTTGTTTTCACTCTGTCTGACCAGTTCCATTGTCAAAGTGGGATAAGCAGAAATGTAATAAATATGAAAGTTTATAGATGACAAATACGGAAGTAACGGTGAGACCAGGGATCTGTGAAGTTTGAAGGTATCAGCTGTGCGTATTTATCAGATCATTACCGGTATTGCAAAACTGTCTACTCAATAGATTTATTACATTTATCATATCAGGAAAAAATCACCTTGGTTTAAAATGGTTTAATACTGATGTTTTCTATGGAGCGCCCAACAGCTGGCAAGACCAGCGAGCATTTCGCGGGCTCTGAAGCACTGATTGCATTTTATATATATTTATTTTTTTTCTCACGATTTTCTTTCTTTCGCAAAAAAGGAAAACCTCTTAAAATATTTAAATTATAGATGAACCCTGTTCTTTAAACTCAGGTGTCAGATGTTAAACTCAGGTATCAGATGTCAGGAGCAAAAAAAAAAATCCACTAAAAAAAATGGTTCGTTCTCTCACACACGTGTACAAAAATGGTGGAGGAGTCGGCTTTTTTCCTTTTTGGATCGCATCCCATTTCGTCATACAAACATTTTCCAGTCAAATAAGCCAGCTCAGGCCACACCTTCAGACATCAGACTAAATATGCAAATCACTTTCATAGCTTTTCACAGCCGTTCAGAAGTTGTACGCTGAGTTGTACTTTGTCATTGGGACCCACCGTTGGTATGACAGACTCTGGTTCTTATTCTGAGATTTTGATGACGGATTTTTGCTCAGTTGCCTCGCTTCCCATTCCCCACATTTAAAGTCGTCTGGTCTTTTTGAACTTGAGTTACTCCCTGTGTGTCTCCACACACTCCCCGTGTCTCTCCAGCCGGCCAGATTGAATTAACAGTAACAGACTTTCTTAGATCCAGGGCGACAGTTAACAGATTTTTTTTTTTTTACAGTGAACAGAAAGAATATTTTTGGGACTTTAATGTTGTTTCTCCACCAGTTTCTGCAGAAAACGTGATTGTATCAGTTTCCAGCTTACCTGCATCCTTACCTGCCTTGGATAGTAATCATATAGGTGTTATGGTGAACGGTGCCGCGCACAGAGTTTCCCCGGGCCAGGTGTTAGAACAAGGGGGGTGGCTTGGTGGGGGGGGGGGGGGGG
>JAODKL010000009.1:10027514-10046609 GCA_026780765.1 Petrocephalus schoutedeni
CGGGGAATGAACCCCCCCCCCCCCCCCCCCCCGTTGTCTTTAAAAATCACTTCTGGCTTTATGCTCCTCAGGCTCACCTATCCGCGGCCCATCCCCCTCCCTCGTGAATGTACGATATGAGAGTCATGACCACATAGCTAGGAAGCTGGATTGTAAACACTATGTTACCACATCCTGAAGGTCAGAAGCTGACCTGTAAGCACAGTGTTTATTTTCAGAATCCCATCTGTGTGTTTGAAGACTGTCTGATTTCCCGTGACCCTAATGCAGCTGGTGTGCCAGCTGTAGAGTGGCTGAGTGTTCAATGACATTATTGCACGGCCACTTTGTAGTGGAAGCACAAGTCAAACAACATATTTAAAATAACTTTGCACAGTTTGCATGCTCTCCCCCGTCTCGTTGTGGGGCTTCCTTCAGGTTCTCTGGTTTCCCCTCACAGTCCAAAAGCATGCTGAGGTGAACTGAAGTTCAAACCATCCGTAGATATGAATGTGTTTGTGGATGGTATGTGTGTGAGCCCTGCAAAGGGTTGGTGCGGCATCCTGGGTTATTCCCTGCTTTGTGCTTGCAGCTACTGGGATAGACTCTGGGTCCTTTCAAACCTTGTGCTCTTCTATTGTCTTGTTTCCACCAATGTGGTGCCAGACTTTTTCCCAATCTGGATCCAAGTCTGCACGTTTCCACTGCAAAAACCTGTTCCTGGGCCAGAAAAACAGCTCCATCACGGCACCGCAGAAAAACTGGTCTCAGAATTTGGAACTGTAACGTAAGCGAAAGTGTGACCTGCTAGCGCGCCCAAACCGTTTGTATGCCTGGAAAATACCATCCATAGCCAATATATTTTTGTCTAATATCGCCGGTCCTGGCAGTGAGACAACTTGACAGCTTATTAGCGGAATAATGTTACAATGTTATTTCTTTATTCTGTGGAAAACGAATGATCGGTTTGCTGGGCAGATTTAATAATAGATTCTAAACATGTCGCAGGTGTTATAAATAGAATATTGTATTGCTCGAGTGGCGAAGATATGAAAAAATCCGAAGTTCTGTTTTTTGCAGACTCCTTTATTGCGTGATCCTTACAATGCCAGCGATAAAACCGCGACCGAGAATAAACAAAAGTCGATATAGGCAATAGAGACAAATAGAGACAAAAGGAGTCATACTCTGAAAACTTTTTTTGGTTTGGCAACGTAAAAAGTTAAAATCTGAAGCAGATCAAAATAAATCCAAAAAACGGAATACATATGAAACTTTACTGTACACTCACTTACGCCTGCGTAACAAAATTTCCGTCCCGTTCGTTTTGAAACCGGTGGAAACTAGCTCCATGTTAGTGGAAACGATGCATTTGTGTCTTTCTCTTGTCTATATGCGTATAAATTATGATGTTTTTGGGCTGCACAATATTGAAAAAAAATTGCATTTGATATTTTGAAATACTTGCGATTGATGTTTATTAAATTGAAAATACCTTAAATAAACTATAGCCACATTTAATTGTCACGTCCTGCCCGTTCGATCCTCCTGTGTGTCAGGCCGCCTCATTAACCTCGTGTTAATCCTTCCGTTTCTCAGCTGTTCCTCGTTCATGTCATTAGTCCTGTGTCCGCGTTTAAGTTTTGTTTCCCCAGTCCGGTCATTGACGTCGTTACGCTGTTTTGTGCTGTTCCCTGCTCGTGTTCAATAAACCCTCCGTGATTCTCATCCTGTGGACTCCCGATTGTGCTTCCCCGTTCTGCACCCAACACGACATTAATTCATTGTTATCTAGCAACAGAGTCTGTCAAATATGTTGGTGATGTTGCCCTGAGTTATACCAACAGACAAAAAAGTAGTGCTGACAAATCACTTGCACTTGCTATGATATATTTCCATACTGCAGAAGGTAAATGTCTTTTGGTGAACAGTTCTTGTTTGTTATTCTCTTGTTCTCTCATTTTTGTTAAAATTCTCAGAAAAGTGCCACACAATCTATGAGTGAGTCCAGCATTATGGAGAAGAATGACTATAAATGGCTCAGAGGGCAGAGGCAAAGCTCATGCAGACGCAACAGCAACAAACTTTAAACAGTTTCCTTCAGGATAAAAGTTTTCTGATTCTGAAACTTTAAACTTTTTTTAACATATACCTAATCTTGAAAGGGACTGATCATTAAAAATGCAAAGCATGAAAAGTTTTGCAAAGTTTTGTTTCCTATGACAGAGTAAAAATACTTTATGTATTGTTTTAACCCAGCTGACTATCCTGGTCCTTGTGATGTGACATTTGCATGCGCATAACATATGTAATATGTGACATTATGCGACATTGAAATTAACTATGTTTGGCTGGCTACAGACCTTTTCTGCAGGGAACAGCGTTGTGTGGCCTGCAATGTGGAAAGAAAGCATGAAGCATATCAGAAGAGAGCACAGCCTGTGTTGGAGAGTGTGAATTCTTGGAGTTTGCCAGAACTAGAAAAGCTGGAAGCTGTGGTAGCCCTTCACTGGGAACACTGGGGCTGGTTTGGGATCAAACCTTCAGCTATAGGATGGCACTCTTCCAATAGGTGCCACCAGCAAAAGCCAGGGGGGCGTGTGACACTGGACGCCACCAAAGGCCTGGCTGCCTTTTTTTATTATCATTTCACTGAGTCGGAAACAGTTTGTATGTGGGGTCTGACAGGCCCCATTTTGCGGTAGTCAGAGGGGCCCAGAGGGGCGGCAGCAGAGATGGATGAGGTAAAAATGCATTCCCAGGATGTGTTGGTGTGTAAGGATCGCTTGTGCATCTAGTTTAACCCCTCAATTTTACCCCTGCTAGAACTACACCAATATATAAAAAGAGAGTACAAAAAAAACACAGTATGTCGCATGCTAACATTAACATTGTGTCTGTCTTGTTACCCTCAGTACTCCTGACCTGGGTAAACTGCTCTAGTGTCCGCTGGGGCACCAGGATCCAGGATATCTTCACGGTGGGCAAATTGCTGGCGCTGGGACTCATCATCGTGGTCGGCCTAGTGCAAATCTGCAAAGGTGAGCACTCGCTCAAGCCTGCCCTCTGCTGGCTATCGCAGGCACGATGAAGCAACTTTTCCTTCTCTACACTGCTCTGCGTTATCAGCTGTTTTGGTCTAGGACCTGGAATAGTCAAGAAGGGGAACACATGCTGTTTTTTGATTAAACTCCTTCAGTAAATATTTTAAACTATGTAAGGTATTTCAGAAAAAAACATCTCCTTGGTGACTAAATAGCCAAAACAGCAAGCAGTATTTTGGCACTGTAATCTCGACTGCCTGTTTAAACAATGGGGGGCTTGATCTGCACTGGTTATATATACCATAGAGAGAGTAATCAAGAGCAATAACTTTGCAGCTGGGACCCTAATGTTTTAAATAAATAGAAGATAATGAGCACAGGCCTCTCTCTGGCTAAATTTTAACTTTGTTGCTTCGTTCGTGGATTATTCATAACTGAAATACAATCAACCGTAGCTTCAAATACAGGTGGACTCCAGGTCTTGTGGGTCTACTTCTAAATAGGACCATCCATTTTCTTTAACCGCTTATCTTATTCAAGGTCGCGGGGGATCTGGAGTCTATGGGCACAAAGCAGGGAACAACCCAAGATGGGGTGCCAGCCCATCACACTCACATACACACCTATGGGCAATTTGACAATTCCAGTTAACCTCTGGACTGTGGGGGGAAACCGGAGTACCTGGACGAAACCTGCAAACATGCAAGAACATGAAACATGCAAACTCCAGACACATGGAACCCTGGTCCCAGAGGTGTGAGGCAACAGCACTAACCACAATGCCACTAGGCCAGCCGCTATACAGAACCAAACTTTGAACATGAACCCACCTAGTGGCAGCACATAGATGTTTATTGTGGTTCACAAAATAAGGAATAGGTGTGATGCAATAGGAGCCTGATCAACTTGGGCTCGTGACAAGGCCACACCTCAATCTTACAAAACCGTATCTCAAGAGTGTGAGTGTCAATGAACTACAAGCATGTAGCTGGTTTTCCACCCATAAGGTCTCCTTGATTAGTAATCACCCAAACTCCCCCGACATTTTAGATGAACTTCAGTGTCCACCATGAAAATGTCACTAAAACAGGTTTACTTAGGGAGTGCATACAGTGGTCAGAGGTTCCGTAAAATCTCATCGTCATATCAAAACTGAAGATAACTAAACACCCAGTACTTTTCCAATCCTGACAGTTTTCTGTCTGTTGGTTTAATTACCCTGACCCAGTTAACAAAAAAAGGTAAAACTGCAGTCTCTACATGCATTTGTACTGTAAAAAAGAGAGACTATAAAAATAACGGCACTGTTGCTTTGGCTCCCCCTGCAGGACACTATGAGGCACTACACCCGCAGGCTGCCTTCGAATTCTCCAGGCCAGCCTCCGTGGGCCAGGTAGCCCTGGCTTTCCTGCAGGCCTCCTTTGCCTTCAGTGGATGGAACTTCCTGAACTATGTCACTGAGGAGGTGGTGGACCCACGCCGGTGAGGTTCCTTACTGCATCCACTTTTTAACCCTGACAGTCATCCAGTGGGTTCATGTACATGTACAAGGGGGTGTATTGCTGTGTTTTTGCTATTGAATGTTAAAAGATACAGTAATTCATCATTGCATCATCTATAATCAGTGTCACGAGGTATATATTAATACCCAGTATATACGGTATGTTATGTTACCCTGGGAGGCTGAGTGCTTTAACTCACTGTCCCCTTTACTGCCATTGTTCTGTTTCTTAGTTCTCATTGGGTGAATATCAGTGGTAACAAACAATACATTGGAATCTCATTACCTTCAGTTTCAAAGCCTGGGTCCTCCCTCCCTCATGCACACACTTATTCACTCTGTGGAATGTTTGCCCAGACGGTGGCATTTTCACCTTTGGAGATAGTGGGCCGCATTCATGTTCATGCTTGTCTTACCAGGAACCTGCCTCGTGCCATCTACATCTCCATCCCACTGGTGACCTTGGTGTACGCCCTCACCAACATCGCCTACTTCTCCTCCATGACCCCTGAGGAGCTGCTGGCCTCTAACGCTGTCGCTGTGGTGAGAGATACTACACCCAGTTAATTGTGGCGGGACCATCAGCTATACCTTTAAATGTGGTACTTACCTTAAATGTACTCAGTGAAATAATCCATGTGAAAGAAAAACACAAAACATGCTGGGTATAAGCTCACATTTTAAGCCGCTTAAGGTGTCTTGCAGTCTGTTATCCATTATAGACACAACTGATCCTTAAATGGCAGGTGGTACAGGTGGGATGGTGGAGACGGCCTCATGGCATTGATTGGGAATTCCTCTTGCTATTGACATGACCGCATTCCACATAACCAGATTATAACCACTTATGAACGTTCTCATAGATAATAAGGACTTGATGGACAGAGAGTGAGAGACCTGGAAGGGTTAGAAGCCCCAGAGCCAATCACTGAGCTTTGGTTGTTGTTATGGACATGGTGCTCAGGCTAAACAGTAGGGAGAAAAACGTGGACTGTATGGGGGTCCCTGAGAACCAGTTTGAGAAAAACTGGACTAAAGAATAAGCAGTGGGTGGGTGGGAGTTGGTTCAACAGAATTCTAGTAAAACACTAGAAATTGTCATGATGAGTGCAACTTGGTAACACCACGTCTAACTGTACTGATTAAAAACCAAGCCAATGTGTCATAGAAAGATGTTGCAAGAAGGTATGCATACTCAATGCTTCTTCAGAAAGTAAAGGTGAAGGGTGGAAGTGGCGGCTGAGGGCGGCCCAGATCTCCTACACCACAGCCCGGCCTCACTTTTGGCCTCATCAGTGATGGCACCCTAGATAGTCCTTTTCTGTCTGACAGACGTATCTGAGCGACATGCTTTTTGGATCCTCAGTTCTAGTGGGTACCGCTGGTTATAGACTGCACTCCACTCTGGAGACAATCTAGTCCAAACACATTTATTTACTCGTTTCTCAGATCGATGAAAAAACAAACATGGCCACTGACCTGACTGACTGCAAAAGAACAGGGTACAGATCACGGAACTGGACCTGGCAAACAAAGCTATTAGCCCATCAGGCATTAAAACAATAAATTAAAGGTTTAAATCGACCTAGATTCTCCCTCATGGTTAAATATTATTTCCTCAAGAATAAAAATTTCTACCATTTAAACTGAGCTTCACCAAGCATATAAAAATGCGTCCTTGAAAGCGACGAGTTCTGAATTAAACAGCGGCACATTAATTATATATTGTCCACTCAGCAAGACTTGGGAAAGCAATTTCCTGAAAACAAGAAACATGTAAGTATTAAGGTTTATCTTTCCATAAGGTTTACACAAAAGGGGGGGGGGGGGGGGTAAGAGGAGGGGGCTGAGGGGTACGGGATTTGTCAGTCTCTGCTTGTGTGCTGCTCCTCAGACCTTTGGGGAGAAGCTTCTCGGCGTCTTCTCCTCCATCATGCCCATCTCAGTGGCCCTGTCCACATTTGGGGGCATCAACGGCTACCTGTTCACCTCCTCCAGGTGTGTGCTGTCCTGTCGTATTAATGCTACAGAGCAGGCTATTAATGGAGACTGTGTTGTAGGGAGACTGAATGGGGTATATAAGTGTGTGCCTATGAATGTGAAGTTAACACCATGTTAACACTTTCTAATTAGTTTATATATCTTCCAAGTGTTAACTCTCTTAACTCTGGTTTTTAAATGTGAAAATTTGCACTAATTTGATTTGAGAGGGAGACACTTTTGTCCATTTCAATTAATGAAATGTAATGTACAAGTATGCATGCTAAGCTTAATTGTGATTGGCCGGTTGTAGTATTGTGGACAGACTGAGATCCTCCGCCTCCGTCTCGACCGCTAGCTGACAGGCTGGCGTGTGACTGTCACCTGTGTTTGCAGGCTCTGCTTCTCTGGGGCCAGGGAGGGGCACCTGCCCAGCCTGCTGGCCATGATCCACCTGAAACACTGCACTCCCATCCCCGCCCTCATGCTTTGTGTAAGATGATACCGCCACCACTACCACCACCCTCAGTTTCATCCCCAGGGGGGTGGGGGGTGGGGGGGGGCTGTCATTTTGGCTGCTTAATCATTTAATCACTGCTGATGAGAGGGAGGGCTTTGCATAAGAAAATGAGCCGGGGTTCTGCGGAATACTGCTACCTACCGATATGCGCTCCCAAGCTGTTCTGCGCATGAGCAGTAAACATTTCGCACATACGTCATTCACACCATCAACCTGCGCTACCTTAAACGTTGGCTGATGTTACCGTTTGCGCATGCGCTGCATTCCATTCACTATATCTTGGAATTGGGGCAACTGCTTCGACTTTTTCAAATTTTCTCACTTAAAAGGGGAAATTATGCTTCTCTGTTATTAAAAAAAAAAATCCAAATCCATGTTGACTATATAGAAATTACGTCAACTTCTGCTTTTAATATGTAATGTTTAAGAGAGAATGCGAGACAGAGCGAGCAGGCGCAGCCATGTGGTAGCATTATTCGGTAAGGTAGCACTATCCGATAGCTACAGCTGCAGAATAGTGGTCCGGTAGCATTATTCGGTAAGGTAGCACTATCCGATAGATAAAGCTGCAGAATAGTGCTCCGGTAGCATTATTCTGTAAGGTAGCACTATCCGATAGCTACAGCTGCAGAATAGTACTCCGGTAGCATTATTCAGTAAGGTAGCACTATCCGATAGCTACAGCTGCAGAATAGTGCTCCGGTAGCATTATTCAAGCAGGCAGCACCATTCGGCGAACTCCCCCCCCCGACCCCCGACCCCGAGTTAGCTTGTCATTGTTTCATTGCTTCCATGTTTTCAAAGCTGGATATAGTATTAGAGCTCTTTTCAGATTCGTGGCTTTATGTAAGAACCATGAAACATTCGTGTGCGTTACTCTCCGGCAGTGCACAGCCACCATCATAATCCTGTGCATCGGAGAGACACACAACCTGATCAACTACGTGTCCTTCATCAACTACCTCTCTTACGGGGTCACCATCGCCGGGCTGCTTTACTACCGCTGGAAGAAACCCAAACTCCTGCGGCCCATTAAGGTGAGTCCTGTCCCGCATTGGAGCCCCCCTCACTCCCTCTATCAAGGAGGGTCTGTGGGCCTTCTCCGCCCGCTCAGACCTCCCTCCTCTGCTTCCATTTAGGTGAACCTCCTGGTGCCCTTTAGCTACCTCTTGTTCTGGGCATTCCTGCTGGGCTTCAGCCTGCACTCAGAGCCCGTGGTGTGCGGCATCGGCCTGGTCATCATGCTGACGGGAGTGCCCGTCTACTTCCTGGGGGTCTACTGGAAGGACAAGCCAAAGTGGATCTACCGCGTTGTTGGTGAGACCAGCCTGCCCAGAATTTCGTTCAGTCTCATAGCGCTGATGTAGCATCTATGCCATAAGATTCCGCTAAGCTGGACAATGCTGCCTGCCCACCTTCTGCGTGCTGGTGGTGTCCCATTCTGGTCAGGGAAATCTGCTGAGCTAGTCTCCCTACGTCACTGCTTCATGGGTTCCCGTGAATGAAATGGACATATGGTGGCCATTTTTGTATGGGTCCCCCTTTTTGCACTCCAGAAACATGTGGTCAGCCATACTGGTGTCTGCAAACTGTGTGTTCCCCGTGATGGACTGGCATCCTCCCCAAGGTATTTCCCTGCCTTCTGCCCTGTGCCTCCTGGGATATGTTCCAGGGGAACTCCATGACTCTGAAGTATCTGGCTGGAAGATGAACGGTCGGATCGACCATCAACACTAGAGGGCAGCAAAGTCACAGAAAATGTTTCATGCTAGGTGGCAATGTCCTCACACCTATCGTGGCCTATAATATAGTGTCTCTTCCCACCTCTGTTTCAGAATCAATCACCTACATGGGCCAGAAGCTGTGCTTTGTGGTGTTTCCCCAGATCGACCCACTCGATGGCATGCCGCCCCAACAACAGACGGACAAACTTCAGTCGTGAGCCTTCTATCCCCTGCACGATTCTCCAGCCCTCCCTTCCTCCGTCTCACTTTGCCCTCGCCAACCAACAGCTCCAAACGGTCTCCAAACTATGCATGGGTGGAAAATGGGTTCTCCATCTGCGTGGAGATGGTCGCGTTTTCCTTTGTAGTGTTTTCCTTCCCATTATTAGCTTTCTGTTCTCCCCCGTGTACCGAAAGACTGTAGCACCATCGGCCACATTGTAAAGTGGCTGCTTTTCTTTCCGAGGGAACAATGCGACGTCCCGCTGTTTGTCTTCAACGCGCCGTCTTGGTGATTGTGGCCGTCCTCCTTCTCCGAGCACTCCCTGCGTCACTCTGCGGAACACGGATCCTCATGACCCTGTCTGCAATGTGCTGTTTGGCGTGACATGCTCCAGCTGGGGGAGGGGCAGCACCACTTTCTCTCTCTCTCTCTCTCTCTCTCAGAGCCAGTGTGTAGCATTTCGCACCAGAAATGCATGCAAGGGAAGGCCAGTATCACAGCAACTTTGCATTAACAAACATCAGACGCGTTATAACTATGGCGCACTAATCGCGACGTGCTGTATGAAATGTTTATTAACCCGTGTGTCTGTAGGTGCAATTGCAACAAGTCTAAAGCCTGACGGATAGCACTTAGTCATACGGCCAGGCACCACAGCTGGTTAACTGAACCAAACTAAATACACCTAGGTGCTTTTACTCCTGTTAGAAAGGTAAACGCTAGCACTTATGCCAACTAACAGCCCTGACATCGTGCTTACTGTTCTTCTGCTGCTCTCACCTCTGCAGAAGGATCAAGGCTTTATGTAAGGGTGTTACCAGCCAGTATCTCATCCTGCCTCAAAGGGCCTGTACAGTTACTTCCGAGGTGCTGGGTCCCTTCTGCTGCTGAACCTCGTGGATGAAGATGCAGCTTTTAATGATTTACCCACAGTGCCCATGTTAAATCGGAGGTGCCCGCCGCCTCGTCCCACGGTGTACCCACACAGTGTACCCACAGTGCCCGTGTTAAATCAGAGGTGCCCGCCGCCTCGTCCCAAGTGCTTTCCGCGCCTCGGCACTGCCCGCCCACGGCGGTTTAGGGTTTCCGTGCCATGTGACAGGCGCTTCGCTTCTCGATGCTGCGTAGCATCAGGATCCTCCGGTGTCACGTGTTCCTAGAAAGTTTACCTATGCACTTGTGGCACAGATGCACTTGTAAGAAACAGAAATAACACTAGTGTAATAAATTTTGACATGGAAGAAAAAAGGGTTTTGTTTTTAACTGGACATTTCCGGCCACGCATCGCCTTCGAGCCGAGGTTAGTGAAATCAGGCTTTATTAAAACGGAGACACAGAAACACACGGAGACAGTGGCAGGTCTGCACGCCGCAGCCATGGCAACCCCGTCGATAGACGCGGCGGTAACTTGCGGCAATGTTCAGGTTTACACTGGGGGTGATCTAATGCGACTCACAAGGAGGGAGGCTGGGGCGACACAGCAAATGGAAATGTGAGGATGACAGTGCAGCAGGTGATGGACACGGTCTGCTTCCTCCCAGGGTGGCAAACAGCAGGAAGTACGGCGACGCCACTGGATGGAACATGACGCCGTCGTACAGAAGATCAGCGACTCTCCCATTCAGCTATCCACTGTTCTTGTGAATTCGCTTATACACTCTTCTATATTGCAAATAATTAAGGGTTTTT
The DNA here is from genome assembly GCA_026780765.1 of Petrocephalus schoutedeni. NCBI lineage: Eukaryota > Metazoa > Chordata > Actinopteri > Osteoglossiformes > Mormyridae > Petrocephalus > Petrocephalus schoutedeni. The sequence goes on from JAODKL010000009.1 coordinate 10,038,175, forward strand.
TTAAGTTAAATTTATAAGGTAGCAACTTACAACAAGTCGATTATTCTTACGCATAGGCTCCTGCAGGGTAGCACATCAATAAATGTGTGGAATAACCCGGTCAGACTATATACACTTTACTATTATTTGGCAAAGTGTTAATTCAGAATTTATAAACACGGGGATGGGTGCTAATATTAAAATAAGCCAAAAGTGCCCTTTTAATACTTCCATTTTACCACTGGGGGCGCCACTAGGTTCTCTTTGCATTTCTCTGACTGGTGATTTGGTACCACGCCACATGGACCAATCCGAGCATGTTTATCAGGTAAATAATTCACAGAGCTTTGTTTAAATGGGTTTACAAAGAGTAAAATCAGTTGTGATCTTCAGTCAAGCAGGTAAAGAGTAGCTCACAGCACAGCAGTCACTCCCACATAGGTACCAGAGGGCTCAGAGGAACCGGTATGGGCTTAATCCTGTGGGCATATCCTAACTGGATGCCTTACGGAAATTGTAGCCATGATCACGCATCACGAAGCACTTCGCATTTCCGACTGACACACTCTTTATCAAAAGTTAAAATGGTAAAAACAAATTAACACGAACCTAGTAAATTTGTGACCTACGTAAAGGTTTTCATTAGATGTTGATTACACTCGATCTTTAAACTTGCGAGGAACAGTAATCAAAATGCTGGGAGACATGCATGGTGGCCACATCAACCCTTAATTTAAGGGAACTACGGAGACAACCTGAGGCGAACGTGGTCCTAAGGGGCGGTTACAGCTCTCTTTATAAAGGGATCTTGGGCAAAAGGCTGAAAAACACAGGTTCCCAGAAGGAGTGTCCCTGTGAGGGACATGCAGAATGTAGTGTAACAGGCTAAACTGTCCTTCCCATGGAGCACAAGGTAAGGTAAGCCATTATGCCAATTCTGAGCCTGTGCGACTCGTCCACTGATTAGAATGGCACAGAGCGGCGCAGCTGAAAAATGCACAATGAATAACCCTTTAGCAATGACACTGTATTTCACTTAATCCTGAGGGGGTGGAGACGATTCCTCCCAGGACATTTTAGTATGGATAACTATTGGCAATTCATATTTACTGATTGACACCTATCAATTTCAGAGGCACAATACATAGGACTTTGTTTCTGTAAACCTTACACAGTACTGCATAAACACACACCCATGAGTTTGCCATCTTCCCCCTAGGGGGCAGCATTCAGTCAGCCCCCTGGTCAAACTCAGGAAGTCCAGACACACTGAACAACCCACCACCCCCCCTTCCCCAACTCCCACAGCACCCCTCTCCTACAGGACGAGATCAGGCTGCCTTGCAAACTAGCCCCCCCATCCAAAATCTCGTGTAGGAGATTGATATGCAAAGCTGCAAAAAAACAATTATCATCTGTAGCCATCTCTCCTACATCACCACTAATTTCCCTGCTGTATACAGGCTGCTTAAGGGCCTCCTTTTGGGGAACCGGAAGCCAAAGAAGCAAATCTGGCCGTTCCAGCTACCGGGGGGGATTGGCTGTGGCGTCCTAGGAAGCCAAGATGAAGGTTAGTCACTGTTAGGGAGACTAGTAACAGGGCAACTAGGAGTGAAGGAAATTATTGCTTCTTCCACACAGCAATCTGTCTCCCCTAACACACACACACACTTACTTACAGGCACAGGCCTGTAGGGAGAGAGGGTTCTGTAATGAGACTTCAGCTTCTGGTTCACACAGCTTTTTAACACAGTCTGTCCTCTGTGTAGAAAGGGACCCGTGTCAGGGTGACTGCCAGCTAATGTGAACACAGAGTGCTCAAACACGCCAACGCACATCTCCCTGAGTGCCGTTCCTTTAACAAGGGCGGGACGCCCTGTGAAAGCCAACACAGGGCCTACCAAACTAATTACACAAACTAGGTACCATTCAAGTCAAGGTTCCACATCCTTACTCTCCCACAAGGCGCACAGGACCGTCCAGAGCACGTGTACAGGGGAGTGGGTCGAAGACCGTCACAACGCTGGGGGGCTGCAGGGGGCAGCAGTGAGCAAAAAAAAAAAAGAATATAGATTATACGGCCAACTAACACGCAGTTTTAATCAATGCATGTTAAACACGTGATGTGAGAAAGTGACCTCAGACAGACAACCAGAACAGTGTCATGATGGGGGGGGGGGGGGTCCCACCGGGGGGTGGGCTCAATGGCTGTGTAACCCTCCTAAAGAACCTCAGGAGGAGAAGAGAGGAGAGCAGCAGTCCCCTAACAGATGAGGAGCGATTCATCATCTTCATCGCCGCTCAGGCCCCCCCCGTCGGCACAGGTACCGAGCCCCTCCTGTTTTGGCACCACAGACAGGCACGCACGGCTGCCTCCATGCAACCCTGAGGACTCCGGGCTCCGTGACGGGGCCTGGCCTTGTCCCTCCGCCTGGCCCGGGGGCCCCAGAGGGTCTGTGCCAGGGGCCGGGCTTAGCGGAGAGTACGGTCTCATGGCCACGCCAGGCAAGTTGGCCGCCAGCCCCCGCACCAGCTTGCGGGAGGCCCTGCGACTGAGGGCGCAGCCCGCGCTGCCTGGCGTGCTGCCATGGCGGTTGCCAGATGAGGCCCCATGTCGCCTGCCAGATTCCCCCGTGCTCGACTGTGTGGAACAGGGCATTCTGGGGGCCGGACAGTGGCTGCGGGCACGCCTCTGCTCCGACTGCGCAGACGAGTTCGTGCACAGCTCCTCCTCTGGACTGTCAGAGGCCGACGGGGGCGACAGAGGGCTAAGCGGTGACATGGGCGAGCCCGGCGAGCTGGCAGGGTGTGGGCACTCGTCCTCCGTCGCCCCCTGCTGGACCAGGCTCATGGCGTCCGAGGGGCAAGGGTTAGATGCCCAGCCTATGCCCGCAGTGATGCCGGTCCTTGCCCCAGAGCCCACTGCCTGGTAGCTGTTGGCACTGTTGCTGAGGGAGGGGCGGGTGGCCCCAGGGGCCGTGAGCAGGGGGATGTGGCCCCGCGGACGGGCTCCGCGATGAAAAAGCCGGCTCCAGAGACGCCCCAAGCGGCGGCGGGATGAGTGTCGGCGGATCTGCCTGCGCATGGCCGTGCGGATGTTCTGCAGCATGGAGGCCTGTAGGAGGCGACAGTCACATGTCACCTCTGATACAATGCTCAGACCAATCAGACTGCTGTAACACTGACCAATCAGACTGCCGTAACACTGCACCACTGTCCAATCTCTCCTTCAGTAATGAGTTATGTTATGTTTGGGCTATAGTCATGGTGAGAGTACATGGATATTAAAACTGACTGAATAATCCAAAAGGTAAAAACTTCATAAGTAAAAAAAAAAAATTACAATTGAAACAATCAAATTAAGATGCTTAAGATTAGTTTTTGATAAAAGACCTGACAAAAAAAAAAAAAAAAAAAAAAAACACTTATGGCTTGACTTTACTAAAAACCTTTCAAATAGTCTGCCGTTTTCATGCGTGCTTCACTTTCCAAAAACACCTGCCTAATCAGCACGGACTCAAAGGCAACCCGTCCTTAGGTTTCCTCCGTCAGCGTCACGAAGAGCCATCAGCAAACTGAACAGAACAGCATGGAGGGGGAGGCTGACCCAATCTTATTTTTCACAGGAAATCAGATAAGAGGCACTCAGTCAACCGGAGGGAACGTCTCTGGGAGTTCAGTTGGGAGACATTCGAATGCGGCCGGGACGAAGGCACTCGTGAATCCACAGACCCTTAATGCACCCCCCTCCACCACCACCACCACCACAAACTGTTTGAAAGAGAAGCTCACGGCACCTTGCGAAAAGAAAGCCTGCCTGATTTTCCTCACTTGAACTGCGGTTCACCTCCAAGTCTGACGCATTTAATGCTCCAGAAGTCTCTCAGTATTACCGACTGTGACCTTGAAGGTAATTAACCCACACAGCTTTTGCCCAAACCAATAATCTGGCCTGTGGATGCATATCACACTGTGTTCATCCTTCTATTAAAACTATTTATGTAGCCCTGTGGTTCCTCAATTGTGGTGCTTTTCCACTGGCATACAGGAACCGAGCGGGACCTGAGCCGCACCGCTATGAGACCCTAGTTACAGCACGGTTCCAGCATGCTTCGGTTTTCCACTGCAGAAGGGTTGGCTCAGTAAAGGCATTGCCGGATTTGGAGAGTGACGGAAAACCAGAGACGTTAATTTACTGTTCACGTGGTGTGCATCATGATTTACTATGTGCTAATTTCTGCTAGCACATTTGTGAGAACCACCGTGTTGGTGCCATCAAATGCTAGCGGAATTAGCATTCACTACAATAAATTTGCATTATGAATCCATTCTGTTTTGTTGGAAATTTCAAGTTACAAGTTATCAGGAATGCATCAATACATCACTAATAATGAATAATATATAGAATCTGCCCTTTTTTCCTTGAGATAATCCAGGTGTAGAACACCAGTGTCTCCGTGCATTTCGGCCAATCAGATGATGATGCAGCCAGCCCAGTTTGGTCACCATTTTGGCCTTGCTATTTGCCAGTTAGTGAGGGCACGGTTCATGTACACCTCGCATACTCTTCAATGTTAAACTGCCAATTTGCGGTATGGCTTGGGTACGGCTCGGTTCTGGCTCAGTTCTTGGCTGCAGGGGACGTCACTAGCCTTCAAATTAATTGTGGCTCTGCACAGGATAAGTTTAAGTGTGGATTAGTGCCATCAACTTCCACTAAAAAGCAACACCAGACACCCCGAGGAACACTCTTACCTGCGAGGGGTTGTAGACGGGAAAGTCCTCCACTGGTGGGATGAGACCTTGAGCGATCAGCTGACCATAGGAGGGTGGAGCTTCCCTCCTGACAAACTCCGCCTCCAAGCGGGTCATCTGGGTTTCGAATGCCCTGTGTAAATGCAGGGGCACTATTAGAGGATAATGCTGGGAGATAACACTGGTCGTTTAGATGGAAATCAATACGGATCGCACCGGTAGAGATAACATGCTGAGAAGGCTCTCCCTCATATCCTCTTATGACAGTACTTCAAGGTGGGAAAGACCTTCCCGAAAGAGTGGCAGAGAGGTCTGAGGCGGGGGACACGCTAGATGCCCCGGAAACCAGCTACCCAGGGTACACAGGGGCAGAATGCACACAGCCACCCCTCTCTGCTGCCTGCCCCAACTTCCCAGAGACCAGATCAATATGAGTCAGAACAGGTCCGCACAGCCAGGGCCAATTACCCAGGTCACAGAGTAGGCAGGAAAGTGGCTAAATTTAAACTTCCTCTCCCACAGCTCCACGCGAGTCATGAGTCCCTCCTCAAAAGACACCCCCCCCCCCCCAGCAGGAAATCCGTGCGATCTGTCATTTTCTCTCCACCCCACCCTTCAGATCGTTAGGAGAAAAGCATCAATCCCACTCCTCCCCCCCCTTAGGGAGAGTTGACAGAGAGAGATGGGCTCCAAATGGGACAGAGGGAAAACTGAGGGGGGGAGGGGGGCACAGATTAAAGGAGGATAGTGCAAATATTCCCAAACGCTCCAATCAGACGAGCCATTAAAATACACACAAAACAACAGTTTTTTAGCCAAAACAAACAGAAGGTATAATGCGGTTGCTGGGATAAAAATTTAATTAGTAGCAACGTGGGCCTGGATAACAGGACACACAGTGTATATTAAGGGGAAATGAGCAGTCACCGTGGAAGCAAAGCACAATCAAGTGCTGCGATGGGCCGGTGGGACACCGATTAAAGCCCCCTGCCCCCTGCACTCTGATGGGGGGCGTCTCGGCGGATGGCGGCCGGACGCACCTGTACTCACGCGTGCGGAGGGAGTAGAGCTTGAAGGCACAGCCGAGCGCGATGACGAGCAGCAGGCCGCAGACCAGGCTGCCGATGAGGGCCGCCGTGATCACCTTGCGGGGCACGGCCACCAGGCAGTCGCGCTCGTCGCTGCCGTCCTGGCAGTCCTCCTGCCCGTCGCAGCGCCATGTCTCCAGGATGCACAGGTTGGTGCCGCAGTGGAAGTTGCCCGGCTGGCAGTTGAAGCAGTTCTTCTCGTCGGAGCCATCGGGACACTTCTTCTGGTTGTTGCAGCGCTCGGCGGCGGAGTAGCAGGCCCCCGCGGTGCCCTCGCAGGGGTACTCGCCGGCCTGGCACGCCGGGCAGCCCTCCTCGTCACGGCCCGACGGGCAGTGCCAGTAGCCGTCGCACCGCTGGTGCTCGGAGAAGCAGCCCTGGTCGGGGCCGCAGGGCCGCTCGCCGGGGAAGCAGTAGCCCTTCACCTGGTATGTGGCGTTGAAGCCGCGGCCAGAGCTGAAGGGGGCGGCGTGGTAGAGCACGGTCAGCTGGCCGCGGCTGGACTCCACCACGGCGGGCCGGCGGTTGTCGGCGGCGGAAAGGCTCTGCAGCAGGCGGTCGGCCCGCTCAGCCAGCCCGTCGTAGACGCGCACGGAGTCGCCGGCGCCCAGCCGCAGGTCCAGCTGCAGCACGATGCGCTTGGGGTCCTGCGTGTCCACCAGCCAGGCGCAGCGCAGCTCCGGGGGCCCCCGCTCGGGCCGGAAGAAGTCGGGAGAGGCGAACGAGCCGTAGAAGTTGCCCAGGCGCCGGCCGCAGGCCGTGTCGGGGCAGTCGGCCTCGTCTGCGCCATCTGCGCAGTCGTGGGAGCCGTCGCAGAGCCGGGTCTCGGGCAGGCAGCGCACAGACTGGCCCTGGGGGCACGGCACGGTGCCGGGGGGGCAGAGGCCGGGCCGGGCCTCAGTAGGAGGGGGCGCGCAGGCCCGCTCGTCCGAGCCGTCGCCGCATTCGTCCAGCCCGTTGCACTTCCAGGCCCGGGGGAGACACTTCCCGTTGGCACACAGGAACTCATCACCCTGGCAACTGCTTTGTCCTAACTTACCTGTGGAGAGTGAGAGGAAAACTCAGCCACACACACCGCGCACATTCACACACACACACACACACACAAACATCACATATACAAAACACAACTCAATTCACCAACTGCTACTGCACAGTGATGGAGGAAAAAATAATAGCTCAAGGCACTGGATGGGGGGGGGGGGCTTTTCCCCTTTCGCTGACAGATCCTCACACAACTGACACGAGAGGCGTGACACTTCTCAGCTCCATGCGGCAGCTTCACCAGCACAGGCCCGGGGCCTCATTTGCCATGTCGAGGCTTAGCCAGCCCAGGTTCTGCTCTGCTGCTCAAGCTCTGCAGACAGCCGCCGCGGGAAGGGGGATCAAACCCTAATCCTCACAGGGCTGGGCTGACGCTGCCAGCTGAACGATCCGACGTACAAATGCGCTAATTAAGCGACACTTGGTTTAATCTTGAGATTGCAAGTGAAAGACTGCATCAGCGGAAGTTTTAATTGGGATCACGAATTTAAATCACGACTATAACCAAAAGTATTACAACCACAGATAGGACTCCCCTGACCCGTCAGTGTTAAACGTGATTTTAAACTGTGCTGGAGGCTTCAGCCAACAGATCAATGAGAGCAAACAGTTTGACCATCATTTATGTGTGGACTCAGTGTGGAATGCCTCTGACACGTACATGGGACAGCCATCTGGTCAGTGCCCCCAAGGCGCTGACAGCACCTGGCACGTGTCCTCCGGGTCACCATGAGACCAAAACAAAAAAAAATAAAAAATTAAAAAAAATTTGAAAAAGAGCTCGCAGGAGGGGCCATCGGAGCACATGGCAATGCGTGCCGGCCGCCCTGTTTGCCGTGGAAGCGGCTTAATTCAATTTGCTACCGGTGACACAGTTGGTATCAGGCCACACCGTGCAAGTTGGGGGGAGGGGGGTCTGAGCCTGTCAATTTAACTCCCTCCCCCAATTTCTGCGGGTCGTCTCAATAGCGGCACCAGAACTTCACTTCGATCCTCGGACCGCTAACCGGGCGAGACGCACATCCGCGCTCCGCAATTAGCGGGAAGGCTAATCAATCACCGGTGGCTGCTTTTAGCGGTGCTATGTCCTGTATTTATATAACATTCCCAAGGTTCTAAAAGTGTATAAATCGAATCTCATCCCTACAGCAGTAATTCTGCGCGACAGCAGGTCCCCGTGGGCCATGATGAGCGAGCGGCCTGTCGGTAAATCAGCGCGTGGATGATCGGTCCCCACCCAGGCCTTGGCGTGCACGGGGACCATCGCGGCGGGAGCTAAGAGCCGGTCACATGAGCGGGGCCGCTTCCCCCAGCAGGGCGGCTCACCGCGTATGTATGAGAGGCGGAAGCCCTGGGCCTGGCCCGAGCTGTCGGCCTGGGAGTGGAAGTAGAGCCAGACGCGCCCGCGGGTGGAGATGAAGGGCGGGGGGAGCAGCGCCCCGCACATGCGGTACTCCTCCCTCCAGGTGGGGCCCAGCAGCAGCCAGTCGGCCGAGCATTTCCCGGACTCGGCCAGGTCAAAGTTCCGGAAGCTGCGGGGGGGGGGGGGGGTTCAAAGGGCCGGGGAAG
>JAODKL010000009.1:10047404-10107665 GCA_026780765.1 Petrocephalus schoutedeni
AAGCCCTGATATCCTGGTAGCACAGATTCCACTACCTACCCCCACACCACTCCGGCCACCGCCCACGGCGAGTCCTGCGGGGGCTCAGCCAATCACACCCATTGGAGGGAGCCCCCACACGGAAGGTAACTGCTGTTACCTTATAGGAGCCCCCCACCCCAGCAGCCTGCATGGACTACAGCACTAATATAAGTCCACCATAAGGGGAGGCCTCGTCTACAGCAAACATCCACGAAACATTGCTGTCAAGGTGCCAGGGGAAGTCAGGAGTGGGGGGGGGCATGTTGCCATGGGAGCAACAGACAGCGAGGGCAGGGTGCAGCTGGGGGGGTGGGGGGCAAAACTTCACTATAAAGCGTGCATGTTGATCACCAGCGGCTGCACATCTCTCCCCACCCCCCAAGCTGTCGAAATGTCACAATTCACGCATCTCGGAGACGGCGGCTGACAGCTGGACCCTAAGCACGATCGTAAGCCGCGGGCCTGACAGCCCACCGGCAGGGGAGGGGGCCGCGCCATGCACGCCGAGCCCGGAGCCGCCTTCAAAGAGGTTACGCAGCGCGTCTCCGCGCGCCTCGCCGTACCGGGAACAACCAGAGCGGCGCGGCACATGAAAGCGACCTGCGGAGGGCGTACAGATGGCGGAGCCCCGGACGCAGACACCAGCCTGCCACTATCCCGATTTATCTCAGCCAGGGAGCACAGGGACGCCTCCTAATCAGGTCTGCAGGGAAATGCCAGAGGTTACAGGAGGCATACAGGAGGCAGAGATCTCCACCCCCACCAAGAAGAACCAAAGAGGCTTGCTGATCTCCCTCTGCCGCGAATTTCCCGGCCTAAACGACACACAAACAGGTAAACGGTGGGGGAAGATTCAGATTCCTTCTATAAAGGCAGTTGAGCAGGCTCAAACCAGTCTGTGACCTAAAGCACTACGCCACCCGCTGGCTCAGGGTGGAACAGCCCCGCTCGCCTCAGCTCGCAGTATCACACGGCGTGCAGCTAAAACAGCAAGCTGCAGCGGCGAGCTCAAATGTCAGACTACCCCGAGGTATCCAAATACGAAGGGGGGTGGGGTGGGACGGGATCCCATCAGCGGTAAACACGATCCTCCAAGGATTCTGCCAGCTGACTCGGAGCCTCGATTTAAATAAACAACCCGTGGTCTGTGTGTCGCTTCCATTTGTCAGCCGCGCTCCGGCTAAAGGCAGACTGGGGGACGCGAGCACGGCGCGAGGCGGGCGCGACAGACACAGGGGCACATGTCTGCTTCTCGCTGAGAGCACCCCTATGCTGTAGCCACATGCTAACGCCATCAGCAAAATTAAAGGCGCTGGGAGACCGGCCCAGCAAGTGGCCCGATGATTCTGATCCAATCTCAGTTAAGGGTACTGCAGTGTGGGTCGTTTAGCCGTGTCAGTCACGCCTGGCCGGATCCGCTGTAATTCTAGCGGCGTTCTCGTTACACCTGGAGTCCCCGAGCGCACCCCCTTCCCACTGTCAGCCGAAACAGGAGGGGAGGGGAGGGGAGTTATGATTCAATTAGGTACCTGCCAGATGGACAGTTAAGACCCACACACCCAACAGACGTCAGCCTGCAGGAGCCAGGGACAGCCCAGCTGATCGCCGGGTGTCAGAGCCCTCCTGGATGTGCCATGGAGGGGGTAGTCGTGTCGGGTTAGCATGCAGGAAAGGTACCATCCCGGCCGATCGCCTGGCTGTGCCGGGGTGGGGGGGGGGGGGTCTGGGACCGCCAGTCAGGAGTGCCATTCCCACCCCCACGCCCCCAACTGAATGCCAAGCCACTGCTCACGTAACAATCCCCACCCCCCCTCCCCCGGGATTCTATTTTTCACTCACCCAAACCCCCCCCCACTATCTAGCTGAGCCGCACGCCTGTCTGTTAAGCTCACGCCGCTTAAAAGGTCAGCAGTCTGGAGGAGGAGGTGAACGGGGCTCCGCCTCCTCACACTGACCCCGCCCACCCCTGCTATTGATCGCCATAAATCCACGGACCGGGCCTCTAAGCTGCTTAGCAAAGTGCGGCATGGCTTTTGGGTGCTGTAAGACCTTAGATATCCCTTAATTGCTTTCGGGGCACCGGAGTACCATAAATATCCCATAATTAACACACTGGAGCTCAGCCACTGGACATGATGTCACCACTGGCCGCTTCTCTCTGCATAATGTTCACTTACTGCATCGATCCCGGCTGCTCTATTTTAATTCATTCCATAAATATGCACTAACAATACTGAAATATATCGTTGAATATTTACATTTATTTCAGCTGGCGCCAGTGGGGGGGGGGTCATTTGATGAAACCAATGCTAATTTCTCATGTCCCAGTGTGGGTTCAGTCGGCTTGGGGGGCCTCCACAGCACACGACTGCTTAATTAAAGTCATCACATGAATAGCGAGACTCCACACCTGGTATCTCTAGTGTAAATGGGGTGCTAATTAAAACGAAGCGGTGGGTCTGCTGGACCAGGACCCTCAGGACGAAGGCCGGCTGCAGGACGGTCCAAAGTTATTTTTGACGCGGGGGTGGAGAGTCACGAGAAGAGAGTTTCTGGAAGAGCAAAGGACTAGGTACGATGTGATAATGGAAACCAAACAGGAGCCAGTGGCCAAACACACCCCCCCCCCCAGACACCTAAGAGCCCATCCCTTTGACAGATACCATTAAAAACATTCACAAGCACACACTGGAGAGAACCCCCCCCCCCCCTTACGTGCATACGGCTTATTATGCAACACAGGAGGGGGTCAAATGAGCTCAGGGGTTTGGCTCTTCTGGTGCGTGAAGCCAGCGCAATAAAATGGGCTGCATGCTAATTAATAAGAGCCGCCAAGAGGAGGAGCAGCGGAGGCTAGCAGCTAAAAGCACAGAGAGCAGAGTGAGTCCGACATCTGCGGAAAGTCGCGGGTCTTACGGCCCCACTTCTCAAAGGTCTTTGTTCTTGTGTCTAGCTCCTCATCGGCACCACTTGCGATGGAGGACCACGCCCCAGAATACAGCACAGAGACCGAGTCTCCTGCCACACATTCAAGAGAATGAAAACGAAAGAGCGTGCAGAAATTATTCAAAACGAGTAAGGCGATTCAACAATTACGGTACATCGTCGAAGCAAATCCTGAACAAATATCTTGCCCAGAATTAAGCTCTTTGGCTCTCGGTACCCCATAGGCCTATATCAGAGAACAAAGAGAGAAAAACACATGGATACTGTTAAAAGAAAAAGATTATGTCTGCAGGGATTCTAAAATCCAAATCCAACACACCTCTAAAAGAGGTCAATGCAAAATCCAGTAACAGAATTCATTAGGGTTTTTTTCCTCCAGCAGACAGAAGCACAACGGCGCAGCCGTGGTGCCTAGAAGCTGGATTTCTCAAACGCAATGCTCTGAGCTTTACTTTTCTCCGCAGACTACAAACAGGTGCAGGCCAATTTAATATCCAATTTAAAATGTGCAATTACCATAAACATATAACTACTGAGGAATGTTCTGCACGGTGGGTTTGTCTTGTGTGCACCGAGAATCATCTCTGCCTTGATTCGAAAACCCGATTTGGAGCTTCAATGACAGACCCGTAACTGAATAACAAGGATTTTCCATGGGATGCGGAGCTCCCAGCTCGGCTGACAGGATGCTCACTCCTCTGTTTTCAAGCAGACTCGATTACAGCGAGCTCAGACTGGTCACTGCGGCTGTGGGTGTAACGCTGATACCACAGAAGATGGGGCCAGAACAGGAGGAAGCAGTGTTGTGAATGACACGCAGAACGTACACACACAGCACCGACAGACGCACACACAGCACCGACAGACGCACACACAGCACAGAAAGACGCACACACAGCACAGATAGGACAGACAGACGCGCACACAGCACAGACAGGACAGACAGACAGACAGACAGACGCACACACAGCACAGACAGGACAGACAGACGCACACACAGCACAGACAGGACAGACAGACAGACGCACACACAGCACAGACAGGACAGACAGACAGACAGGCGCACACACAGCACAGAGAGACAGACGCACACACAGCACAGACAGGACAGACAGACGCACACACAGCACAGACAGGACAGACAGACAGACAGGCGCACACACACAGCACAGAGAGACAGACAGACGCACACACAGTACAGACAGGACAGACAGACGCACACACACAGCACAGGACAGAGGACAGACTGAGCGAGTGCGTGTGTATGGGTTTGCATAAATCCCATTTGGGGACCAAAATGTCTTCAGAGTGTGGTAAAACCTAAAACTTCCTTACTTTTGGGGACATTTTTTCAGGCCCCCATTTGGATAACCTCAATTTTATAAAAATCTTTAAATGCAAACAAAAAATTAAAAATGCCAAAAGTCTTGTATTTGGGTTGGAATGAATGGGCGGTCCCCGTTTAGATAGGCACGCGGGTGTGTGTGTGTGTGTGTGTGTGTGTGTGTGTGCGGCAGCTGGCAGGCGAGCGGGTGGTTTGTCACCTGATTGTGATCACGTCCCCTTTGTCCCCTTGGATGTTCCAGCTGCAGTTGACACCTGGGGGGTAGTTGAGTGGCCAGGACGGGCTGTAGATCACACCTCGCCTCTCTGTGTGCAGCTCCACCTTGCCACTGCAGGCTGCTGTGGGATGGCACAGGTACAAGGTCACACACCAACCCTGTCATCCTGGCACCAGGACTAATTAACGCATCAATCCCAGGCCACACCATCAGAACATCAGAAGCATTAGTAGTGAATTAAATCGCATGAATAATGTCTTTTGGCAATATATTTTTTATAAATAGGTATTTCACCTCATGAAGACGTGCTTGCATATTTCAGGGAATTTATTATTTTACCAAAAACTTCCATAATGTTAGAAAAATGTACTCAGACACAGAAACTAAGCTGAACTATGACAACCCTCTATGAACCCTGAAAAACAAGCCGGGTGAGGGCCTAATCCCCAGAATCATCTGTCATGCTATTGGAAGTTTGGCGACTGGCGTCATGCAGGCTGACTGACACCCTCAGCTTTTACGCATCTGGCTCCCCAGGCAGCTCATCACACTGGATGCAGATACAGATGCAGATCATTGTAAATGTCATGTAAATTCATAATCGTTACACACTATATGGTTTTCACATCAATTCTGCCATTAGTGTTAAAGTTTAAAAACAGCCCTTACAGGGAAGGAATGGAAAGGAATGGATCACCAACCAGCCACACAGTTACATCACAGTTACAGTCCCAGTCTTCTTTAAACAGCACATAAACCAAAAGGATTGTTGGGTGAGAGCCTGCGTTTGTTACGTTCTACGTAAATCTTTTAATTCATGAATTCAATAAAAAATTGATCACAAAGACACACACACAAAAAAACTATATATAATAATTATTGGAGTGTTTGTCATCAGAAACTCCCACAGCTCCACATCATCCGAGTTTATTCATTTTACAACGTTTACTTCCTGTTCAGCTGAGCTTCAGTCTAACAATCTGTGAATCTCAGGTCTTCTTGAGCTGAAAACCTCCTCTCGCGAATATGTGCCACTATAAATCTCAGATTCCGATCCGTTGGCTGCTGTCAGCAGGAGCGATCGCCCCGTGGTGGGGAAGTCAGACTGACCACAGAGCGAAAGGGCGCCGATATATCATTACGGGGCTGACAAGGGCAGAGCGCTCCCTGCAAACAAGCATCTCCATCACTGAATTGCTGTTAGCAAGACATGCTTCAGGTCAGAAATCTGGGGACAAAAACTCAATGCTTGGACCCCCCTTTACAAACCAATTTCTGTACTGAACCTAGGCTTGGGCTGTATGATGGCATTATGATATATCACAGTACTTTGAAATCTAGGTGATAATTTTATGTTTGCTTTTTAGCAAAATATGTCACCCCCCCCTCCCCCCACCCAACCTCAGAGAATTTTATTGCCAAAATTTCAAAATACCGGAATAGCATTGCTTTTGAAAATACCGTCAAAAGCCAGATACTGCTGTATAATGCTTGAATGGATTGACAGTATGAAAAATTGCATATTGCCCAATCCTAACAATACCTGTGTCCAGTCAGAGAATAGCAAAATAAGAACCAGACAGTCTGTTTTCTGTTAATTCTCAACAACACAAGAGGGAACAGGTGGTAGCTGGTTGGTTAAAGAGCTGGGCTTGTTTGGCGGTTGCTGTGGGTTCAAATCTCAGGAAAACCAGGCAGATGTACCTGAATCAGATTTAGAAGCCTTCCTGACTGCCAGCAGTATGGACAAAAACAGTCCATCAACTAGCTCCAGGACTGACAAAGAACAAGCCTGTAGACTAATCAGTAGCTTACGACCCATTGACTGCAGGTCACCTCAATGCTCCCGGGCTCTGACCTCCAAAGCATTTGCTCACCCCTTCCATCTGCTGCAGACAAGCACGCAGCCTCCATGCCATGAAAGGCCCTGGGGTGAGATGTCAAAAGCACACCCAGGAGACAACACACAGCAGTACAGCCTATGGAGGCAACAGCTCAGCACCCTGCTGGTGAAGATAAAGCCTTCTGCTACATGGGTGGGGTGGATGAATACTCCCCCTGGCCCCCAAATGACAAACATCTGGTTGGGGCCGTAACCTCAAACAGATTTCCTCACACCAGAGCGTCCACAAAGGACATGCAGCAGGTAGAGGAACGCAGCACGTCAGCACCACACACACACACACAAACTGCCAGACACCACTGATCATTAAACTGGCGCAGCAAAGCTGGCTTCTCACATCTTAAATTTGAATGAAAGTTAAAAAATGATAGTAGGGGTTTTAAAAGAGACAAAAAAGCTCATTAAGCAGGAAACTGTGTACTCATAAATCTATTCCAGGTGAAGAACACTCTAGAACACAAAGTGCTCTAATATTACACAAGTAACAACAACGAACCTCTGAAAAACTAAATTAGGTTTATGGCTCTGAATCACACCAAAGCACTTGCAAATCATATGAATGAACAGCTAACAGCCAGTGGCAATATTTATGTTTGGAGACAGAAAACACAGCATACACATCTCCTTTTGGTTCAACCCTGGGTTTTAAGAGCAAAACAGCACGCGGACCAAATGAAAAAGTCACTTTACACCACGTGTCTTCTGTAGGATTGCTGGGGTTGCCTTCCTAATACCAGTGATGGTGTCATGGACTCACGAGCGGTAGTTCATTATGCAAATGATTACTGCGGAGCTTCAACTAAATAAGAAATTCTTAGGTCTCAGACAGAACAAGCAAGCTAAGGTGCCCGTCAAATCACTCAAGCATCACTGGACTGTATACGACTGGCCAGAAGGGTCAGACTGTCCTTACGTTGAGCACAGAATCTTAACTTACAGGGGACTGTTGGTTTGACGGCTGCTCCTGTACTGTCACTTAGTCATTCATTCGTGGAAATCTAGGCTAATTAATGCTACATTAATTGTTTAATTTTGCCTGTTTTACTTTACTTCTCTTTAAAGAGAGAAGTCAACTGACAATGACTTCAACGAGGGAAGAAATTATATACAATGTTAGATGAACTAGACAGGAGGCACTCTCTTTGGGAGGGAGTATGTTTCCTGATGATGTTCTCTGGTGCAGTAGATGTTACACACAGCCTTATTAACCTTCTTCTCCCAACCTGCATGCGATACCAGCCTTTATTCCGAGTGTACCATTACAGGAGGCCACATAAGCTAGGATTTCTGCATTACAAAGAACAAGCAACAATATAACAAAGTAACAGCAAAATCCTACAACAGTCAAGATCTCTGCTCAGATCTTCCTGACCTCTCCCTTTGTCAGTGTTGATCCCCGTGGGGAAACGGTCTTTTCACCGACCCCATCTAGCTCTCCATGACACAGACAGGTGAGAGCGAGCTTGGCAGTGAAGAACAGCCACCCACAGCGGCACCCATGGAGCTGGGGGTTAAGGGCCTCGCTCAAGGCCCCAAATACGTGACTATTTTGCCATGGCCAGACTCAAACCAGTGACCTTCCCATTACTGGCAAAGAGGCTTAACCCGCTGAGCCACATGCTTCCAAGTCAACATCTCATGCACCATTGCTCCAGCAGCACTACTTGCTATGCAAAATCAAATCTCCCCAGCATAAAACCACAACCCCCCACTACTCAGAAGAGGCATCTATATTCTCCACTGCTGCTGATAATTGGGACGTTTCAAAAACTGCCCCAGCTGGACAGGATCCAAAGATGGATGGTGCTCCATGCTGCCGTCTTCATAACAACAGGCTTTAATGACCAGGCCTTTAACAGCCCATCGACACAATTTGAGTGTTTTATCACTTCTGCAGGGCAGCACTAGTACAGGACGAGGACTCGTAACCTATTCAGAAGAGCGTCTGCTGTGGTACCTCAGAACAGGCTGAGTAACCTAAAATGCAACATTAACCTCATTTCATTATGCATTCACACAATAACAAAGCTGACTGCCTTTTTTTCGGACTCAGTCCCCAATGCTGCACAAGAGCTGAAGCACTCACAATCTGAACTGCAATAACCCCCCCCCCCCTCCCCCAACACACACACACACACACACACACAAACCTTGCCGCACACCGCCACCACATTAAGGTGAGAGATCTCATAAGACCTGAAGGATAGAAGGGTCAGCTCTCTGGCCCACTTCTCTCGAACGATTTTACAGGCTGTTAACGGACGTCTGAGCGTAAGAGCAGAAATAGACGGGCACGATGTTGACCTCGATGACCAAGGGAGGAGCAGAGGCAGAAAGACGGGGGGGGGGGAGCTCAGACACCGAACGCAGCTGGGCCAGGTAGCAGTGACCGGAGGCACCTTAACGTTCACCGCTGGCACTGGACATTCTCTCATAGCAAGAAGATAAGGCGTGAGCTGAGCAATTAAAGACGCAGACCTTTGGATGGTCCACCACTGACTAACGTACATAATCTGAACAGCTCTAGTAAAACTGCGTTTCTTTGGGCAAAGAGGTTGTTGCGGTCAGCTACTCAGCAATAATACCAGTAAAATACAGTACAGAGGTAACTTCTGAAACACACTCAGTAGGAAGCGCACATATCAACACACCAGGGGGCTGTTCTTGCACAGCGACTAGGGTCTTGTGAATCCTCCCTTAAACACGTCTGGCCGTTCACCTGCTTACTGTCACACCATTCTGCCGGCTTACATACGGTGGTTATATATAGAACATATAGCTGGCACTAGTTCATTCTTACTGGTCACTGGAGACAAAGCACCAGATATCTGCCCGTTTCTGCCGCTTCAGTGGGTGTGGGATCTCAGTCATCCTATATATAACTGACAAATCTCAGTTATGTCCAAGTTTAAAGGCTTCTGCCACCATCTGCTTTACTCCGCAATAATAGCAGACCTTGTAAAATAAGTAATGAGTGATCTTTCCTTGGCCAGATACTTGGCCTGTGAATGTGAATTGATATGTGATATATTTTTTCCCGGTACCACTTTACAATAAAACTGCCCTAATAAAGGGTTTGTGAATGGTTTATAATCAGGTTATTAATTAGGTGGTAACACTTTATAAATCATTAGTAATAGATAATTACAAACACATTTTAACAGTTTCCTTTTTATTTCTACCATTTATAAGTGGCAAATGGGAGCCTTATTGTAAAGTGGTAGGCCCTTCTTCTTAATGTCGTGAATCTTCCATAAAACAATCTTCTTTCATTTTCATAATTTCATTGACACACAGATTTACTAAGCCTCATTAATTTTAAGAAAACAAACGCGCCTTTCACAGCTTGGTCTTGTTTTAAGAGCATGTATTGATGACTGCAGCGCCACAATTATCTCTATTACCTGGGGAAATTAACAGCAGCAAATAAATCCACGTAACGCTTCCAGAACCTATTTGTCTATATTTCAAACCCTTCACCGTACATCTAAATGCAAACAGCATGCGGCTTGTGGGAGATCATGAAGTCCCTTCAGACACTGAAAGCAAAAACAACTCCAACTCAAGGCAGGCAGGGGCACAGATGTCCTACTGATAATTTTCTTTCAAGGTGCAATTATTAATCAGTACTCACTGGGGGGTACGGTTATTTTTAGTGACAAGCTGAGTCAAAGCCGACAGTTTGACCAGGAATCTCCACGTTAGCAACACGGAAACCTCTCATTGCTCCTTACATAATGGAAGAAATGTTCATATTAAGTAACTTAGGCCTTTTTGGCAATGCTAAGTATATCTTGTATTTGAAACACTGGAAAATAAAACATTCAAACTGCACCCCGAAAAGGATGAAGATCCTCTCTTTATGGGATGGAACACACAGCAGGGGTGAGCACCTGACCGCCCTGGGCCCCCCTAGCATAATCTGAAGTCTCCATGCAGTCCCACATAGGACGATCTTCATTCCTATCGTTGCTGAAATTAATTTAGGCCCAACACTGAGTGTTTTTAATACCACTCTAGGATTTTTAAATATTGGTGTCAAATGGTGTTGCCTTACAGAATTCACACTGCTAATATTTACTTAACAACTCGCCTAAACAATGCCCGTTAAACTGGCAACTCCCGAATGCGTATCCAGTTGGCTTCTGCGGATATTTAACGTGACTACTTCCCAGCAACAACGACAAGCTCCGAAGCCAAGTGTCAGCCGGCAAGCCGGCGCGCCGGCGCCCGGTGGTCGCGGGTGAAACGCGGGCGGCATCGCCGTGATGTGACCGGCGAGCCCTGGGTCCGGCGGAGCGCAGACAAAGCGGCGCAAAGCAGACCGCATCCCGGGACGCAGACGCCGCTACGCCAAATTCCCATCTGCAGCGTCCACACGCTAAAACCACTTAAATCACCGCCCATGAAAACACTCAGCAACACAGGGAAGGCATGCGCTACATCGCAGCACAGTCAAACGCTCCATTGCTGCACGCAAACTTGAGAAAGATACGGCGTGCATTGTTTGATAATCATAATACAACTTCCGATTCTGCCATCGATTTGCACGTTGGAACTCAATTAACGCCAGCGTGATCCCGTACAGTACTTTACCGCCTCTGTAACCCGCAGCTGTTATGCAGGTGAATCTGCAACAAGCAGCATTACGGTACGTTTACGGAAAACCGATGCAACAGTAACGCCTGATCGCAGTGACGAGAGGTAAAATGTAACGTTAAGGATCGCCTAATTAGATTGTTCTTAGAAGAGAAACGCAGCAGGGAAATGAGTGAAGGGCTTCCTCCCTTCGGCAGGGACGTCTCCGGATCCTGTGTGCAGACCGGGGAGGGGGAGAAGCAGCACACCCTTAAACACCTACCGACACAGACCACGGCGAAGCGGACACACATCCATTTCACCAAAAGCAGCCCCGGCGTCCCCTTCCACTCCATGGTGCATCGAAAGCCTAGGCGATCCCCTTTGTCATCGCGGAGAGCGCTCCATCGCCATGCAGCGCGGTCATGCCGAGTGCCCTGCGGAGCACACGGGCTCCGATTCAGCCCGAGCTTCCGTGCCGCTCGCAAGCAGCGCCGAGGCGGAGGGAGGAAGGGGGGACGGTGCAGTACGGAGGCGTGCGGCGCCGGCAGCCCATGCCGGCGGCTCGATGCGCCACGCAGGGGGGGAGGATGCACGCCGCTGCCGCCGAGTCCAACTGGTGACTAATGTTCTCCTCCGTGCTCAGTGCTGGAAGCCGCTTTAAATGAATGCATTTGTCTGTATGATCCCAAGTGACGCGGGGTTTGGGAGAGAGAAGGAAAACGCGCACCTCCGATGTCTACACTGCTGTTTGATCCCCCGCTTTTGTTTCGCCCCCTTTGAAATGCGTGTTTATTTCAGTTTGGGGCGGGTGGGGGTCGCTTTTGGGGCGACGCTGCAGTGGGTCCCCATTCCCGGCAGCTAACATCGCGTCCGGCTCCCCAAAATGGGACAAATATTTTATTTAATTCCGATTTCTCTCTGGGCCAGCGGCGACTTATTTGCTCTGACGGCAAAAGCCGACTCTTAGGAGCTCTTTTCTGTTTATTCCATACGGCCAAATGAGAACTTAGGGGGGGGGGGGGTAAATAATTGCAGAAAATACGCGTGAATCTTAGTTTTCTTTACAACTTGCCTTGTCATTATAGTCTAAGCAATGGAAACTACAACAGGTAACAACTGTCACTGTATGTTCGATATTAATAAGACAGTCCTTTCAGATGAAGGGCTGAACACGGGCGAGAAATGCTGCCCCCGACGGACGGAGGATGTAAGTACATTAGAGATGTAGGAAAGAGTCGCAGTTACTTCGGAAAACGGATTTTCAGAATAAGATTGTCGCTGATACTTAAGTTTTTCCGTGAAACTCCTACTTCTGTTAAAACCCTCTAAATGTTTAAGTGGCAGTCATCGGCCCTTCACGAGACGGCCCGCGCTGTGATAACGCAATGCGCAAAAGCGCAGGAGCCCCACATTACCGTCGGCATCTCTAAGGCTACGCATTAGTCCTGGCTCCGGTACTCATGACGTAACTCCACAACAGCGTTCGTGTGTCCTGACTACTGATTACTGAGTGCCTGGCGCTTTGCTGTTAAATGCAACGCCAGTAAACCTGCAACAGTAAGATATCTTCTTCCGATATAAACAATATTTTGCAATAAATAATCAAACTAACTAACAAATAAATAAATGCGCCTGTATGATCACAATGCTTGTTTTGTCGGACTGTTAATTTAATATTCATGTGAAAAGATATGATCTTGCTACGGGAATTTACAATTGCTATACAAGAGATGGGGCATGTGTCAGTATTTCCACCACCATAAGCCATATGGAGAGAAAACAACATGTTCGAAATTGTAAATAGGCTACCTGTAAAGTGAATACTTGATAATCTCACATAGTCTCCACCTCATATAGTGTGGTGGAGACAGGATGTTAGTTAGATACCACGATGTTGCTGACATGGAGGGTGGGCAGGACTTGCTATGGACCAGTGAGGTCTGCATGCTTTGCTACACTTCACCGGAAAGACCCAGGACTTGTGTGTACTACAGAATCCTTTATAGAAAAAGATAAGCATCAGTATTTGTTTAATAGCCTAGGAGCTGTGGACAAGGATGTATATAAAGCTTCTGTTGTCTGGCTTGAAATACTTAAAATACTTGAGAAAAACGCAGGAGAGAAACACAGAGATCTGTTATATAGTACCATCTGCAGTTATAATCCTCACATCTGAGTCACCCAGCCGTCTGTGCCTTCTGAGCGTGCTCAGAGTAATAATCAGTCAGTCATAGTACTAATCAGGCATTGTGTAATTGCTACGGATAGGGCATTACCAACCTCCATCTACCTCATAGGGTCCCTGACCTCTATTGCTGGCTGCAGGGTCTCGTTTGACTTTGCAGTCATTACACTGAGTGTGAGCTCACAGATCGCTGATGAAGTCCTTAGTGGTTGCTGAAGCAGGGAGCACAGGACCAATAGGAAGTTAAGAAGCAATGGCCCATTTTACCCTTCTGCACCTCTTAATATTTAATTATTTCATACCAGAAGCACAGAACTTTTTTTCTGCACCTCTTTTGCTGGTTCCACTCCCAGGAGGAGACCTGCTAATGTACCCTTGAGAACCATTTAACATGAATTGCTCCAGTAAAAATATCCAGCTGTATAAATGCATAAATTTTATGCTGCTTTACATAAAAGTGTCAGCGCCGAAACAAAACGTAAATGCAACGCTTTCACGAAAAATTTTAACAATTAAAAAATTACAGTCAACAAACAATACATATACAAACATTACATATAATTTTTTTTGCAGGGGAAAGTACAAGATATGGCGTATGAAATTAGCCTGAGCACATGGAATCTGGTATTTATTATAAATGGCATTGCTCAGACACAACGTCAGTATAAAATTATCCAAAAGGTATCCAACATTTCATCATGTGATGAATTGACGAAAATGAATCACGAACGATCAGATAATCACCCGCGTCCAGCGTCAATCAATCTAGGCATGCTTACATGCTACTCCCGTTGAAGCCTACGACGTCGTCAAATGATTAGATCACTTTAGATTAGATAACAAAAATTATGGAAACTATGGAATATGACCCCGCGACCCTGAACAGGATAAGCGGGTTGGAAAATGGATGGATGGAATATGAAAAGTGTAGTTTATAGCAATTCAATTAAGATCATTATACAGTGAACTATTCTACTACTACCACGTGTAACCGAATTACCTTTTCCTCTATATACACCCTGGTCGTTATTTGATACTCATCTGTTAATTATTGAATAACGGCAAAAATACACAAGAAAACGAATCAAACCAAAGAAGGTCAATAATGAAAAGGCACCGCTGGGATTCGAACCCAGGATCTCCTGTTTACTAGACAGGCGCTTTAACCAACTAAGCCACGGCGCCGCTACGTAAGAGTGCGGAAAATAAGGGTTTTTAGGATAAATATGTATTACCGCAAATTTTGATTGCCTGTTATCGCTCCAAATATTACTATTATCTCAATGGCGGTATTATTATAACCAATTTATTTGAAGCTGCTGGCACTCCGAGGTGGCAATAAGATCACCGGTGGTTCCCTAAAGGTCACTGCGAACTAGTCAACTTCGTAGTCGCTTATATTATTGTACAGTGTCAGAATAACAACACTGTAAACAACATATTCCACGCTCGTTTATTAAGTTTCTATTTAAGCACGCAGTTATCCAAGACAAAGCGATTCTGGGGGATGACCTCACGTCGGCAGAAAACCCACTTGATTTTGAGTGCTGGCTGAGTTCTCCAGGTGGGTGACATGCACGTAAGTAGAGCTAAGCCTCAGTTACAGGGGCATTACCTAACCTAATTAACCTACTTGGTGTCTCATGCCTCGGGCTCCGCTCCTCTACCAGGCGCCAATCCGGACAAAGGCAATCGGCGCACGCGAGAGGCGCTGAAAGCGCGCGACAGACAGACCGGGTTATTATTGTGCGCGAGAGGCGGTAAAAATGCGCGAGGGAGACCGGGCTGTTGTGCGCGAGGGAGTTCCACTATGTGCTTTATATTCAGAAGAAAGCGCGGTTATACATTTGCAGTAATAAAAAATCTTCTAACCAGAAAATGAAATTTGATGTTCTTTATTAACGAAGTGTAGCAGCATATTAATTTTTAATAAGCTATCGATTATCAAATAGTTTTTTGCTTGCTTTTAAATCTGCACGTGTTAAACTGTAGGCTACATTGTACGTCCAGTCTCTCGTTTGCTTTCTTTTAAACCATTTCTAGAAATTAAATAGCCCTTTAGGTCAAGGCCAAACATATGAAAATGTCCTGACAATAAACGAGGCACACGGGATCCACCTTGTAGGCTGAAGAAACCCACTTTTTGCCTGCATCAATTGCCACATCCATCACCCAATCCTCAAGTCCCCGGTGGGCGGGTCACACACAGGGCAAGTCAGGAAATGTATGCAAAACATGGGAGCAATTTCCTATGGGAAAATTCATCATCATAATGGTGACCCCTTTGTTATAGAAGTACCTTGGGAGGCCCATGATGCAACATAAGGGAGCCGGCTGGCGTGCGAGCCATGGTCGGCTATCACACCAAATTCCTACAGAATGCCTCTGTATCCCACACAGCATCATTCTGGTCAAAGTGACCTGACACTGGAACAGAAGCTAGAAAAAGATAGTATGAACAAGATTATGCTTGTTGCTATTGGTAACCAGGAGGACAGTAACAGCGCAGAGGAACAACATGACCAGCTTTAACAGCCAGACGCCTCTCCTTTACAAGTCTGCATATTACTGTGGTTAAAGCAAAATGAAAGTCCACATTTTACACATACCACTGCACTTTATTAAATTATTACTTTAAAACTATTATTAAATTGATAACTAATGCGTGTACGCCACAAATGATCTATTAAATGCAGTAATATACGACAATACTGTTTATATCAGTATATGTTTATAATATGTTAAAATTAGGGCTTTATTAAAGATTTTTAATATAAACTAAAAGTAATTCTTCCTGGATGTCAACGGTGTGTGAGCTTTGGCCATGGCATTACACAAAATCCCCAAATTCACAGCTAAAATCAAACCATTCGGTTAAAGGCGTCTCATGGGGAGGCTGATGTTAAATGTTTAATATCCTATTATACACTATTTAGCAATAACCCATTAAATACTAAGACATATCCATGCATAGCAAATGCGTGCATGCACAGGCATCTATTCTTTTTTATTTTGGTGATTTAAATGCAAACATTCGGAATAAGAACGACTTGTTCTTGTCTTTGTGTGGGCATATTCAGAAGACTTCTCATTACTAGGGTTACCCCCACCCCAACATATTAGAACTTCTTAAATGCTCCTCAAGGCAAAGCAATCTCAGACAAATCTGACACTGTCTGCCTCATAATCTATTGCAGAGGAACAGATCATAAAGGCAGAGAAAGATACCAATTTTACTGCAAGTGTGACATTTAAAGATGACTAAGATTAGTCACTGTAGTGCTGTCTGTTCTCTTTATGTGTGTCAGTCATAAAAAGTGAACTATAAAATCACAGTTTAAGTAAAATTGCAGACATTGAACTCTGAACAAATTCAGCTAATAATGCTACACCTATGCAGAGCACCTGGGGTTTGCTAGTGGAATGGGGCAAGACTGAGTTAGGTTCCGAATGCTGAAATGTGAGTTTTTTTTCTGTCAACAGATATGAAGGAGCCCACATTGCCACCATTGCCACTGCTGAGGGCCAGGCCACCATGTGTGTCTGGACAGCTCAAAACTGGAGGATTTTGTCCCATGATGCTGTGCACAACAGCTGTCCATTTTTGGTACAGCAACAGTTGGCGGTGAAAACAGAAGGAGGGAACCAGTCATCAGAGGACTGATGGATGCGAGTTGGTGAGAAGACAAGTAGTAAGTGTGTGCCTGGTCTAGGATGATTTCACGTTGTCATGCCAACTGATCATCAACCCCCATGCCACAGAAACCACAGTTAAACAATCCCAGCCGGAATTCCAGGCCATAGTCAGGATGCATTTTGTGTTGTTCATATTTAATTATATTTATCAATGCTTTTGTTACAGCTGTGACTGAATTGTTTTTCCGGCTGAAGTTCTCCACTAATTTTTGTGATGTGGTGATGCCCTAAATGATAAGGCAGGTAGGGACATATCCCATGATGCTGTGCTCCTGTGGAATAACATCATGGATGAAATGTTCCTGACATTGGGACAGATATAGAATACAGTACAAAGCTGCAATGGGCAGTCATGGCTGACATTCTAGGTAATCTCCCTTCAAAGCCAGAAATCCCATTTAAATGAGACCTCCTGGTTATACTGTGCTTGTACATATGTGATCCATCGGTGTTGCTTCAGAGGACATAGCTCAAATCCCGCAAGCCGTGGGAGGCCAAGCCCTTTTTGTCAAAGATCAGACTCTCTCCTGCTGTGATCCTTCAGTCTGCCTGTGCCGCCTGGATCCAGATTAAACTCCAGGGAGCCATAAATGCAGTGAATGTAGGCCAGGCCTTTAACTCTACACTGAATCGCACCCGCTTCGCTTTACAGGGCTTATAAAACCAATGGACGGAGTATTAATAACAAGCGGATTAAAGGGAGACGAAATCTGCAACACGCTGCTTCAGTGCTTAAAAAAGGAAGGGGATCAGAAAAGCAGACACCCAGCTGTGTTTCCACACTCTTTTCTCACGACAATAGATGGGGTTTTCCATAATGGTCCAGTCGAACATTTTCAGTAACACACGAGCAGTAATTTTCATAAGATTGCACTTGACTTTGGGTCTCACGGACATTCTGGTGATGCTGCTCTGTTATATAACTGAAATCTTGGCATGGAAAGATATACTTGCTACAACTTTGTATCAAATGATTCCCATGCCATAAAAGTATCAAATGATTCCCATGCCATCTATCCCTCCATTTTCAACAGCCGGTTGTTCAGTTACTGCAGAAATAGCAATCATAAAATACAATAACAGTGCAAGTGGCATAACTAAGTATATCAAAATGACAATATTAAAATGCAAAGCAGATTAACATCACACAAACAACAGTGCTATATAGATGGCAAAGGTTTTTGACAGATGGCTTTAACATTACAAAAAGTTAATTCGTTTCATGTCAGCTTCTCCTTAGCTGTTGGTAAAGAAGGTGGTTCTGAGAGGAATGAGGTTCCAAAACTTGACGTTCTTGTCCACAGACACACTGGAAACACTCACTTTGGGGATCAAACTAGCATCTAGTGACGATGCATTTGTGACATTTGTGTAAAACGTTTTATTTATTTTACGTTTAAATTGTGTGCACGTTTGTATACATTTCAATATATCATTAAAAATAAATAGTATCAAAATTCTGGTGGACACCACAGTGAAGAAAAGGTAATTAATTGTTAAAATGCCACACTGAAATGTGTCCTCTGCATTTAACCCATGTGACATTGTGACACAGCAAGGGGCAGCTACGTGAGCGCCCGGGGAGCAGTGCTTGGGGACGATACCATGCTCAGGGTACCTCAGCAGTAATTGCAGATCGGGGACTCAAACCGATGATCTTTTGATTACATGGGTGCATCCCTAACCACTACACCATCTGCTTGCTCCCTTATAGCTAAGCAATTAAACAAAAAGTACTTTTTGTTTAATTTTGATCACAAAAATCTGTATTTGGAGTTCATTTTGGTAAAAGTAATTAAATAATTACACTGATCCAATCAATCAATATACTTTTAAACAAACAAAAAATTTCATAATCGATAGCTTATTAAAAATGAATATGCTGCTACACTTTTACATTTGTTAATAAAGAACATCAATTTTTATTTATTGGTTTGAAGATTTTTTTACTGCAAATGTATAACTGTGCTTTCTTCTGAATATTAAGCACATAGTGGAACTCCCTCGTGCACCGAGTCTTTAACAAAGATTTATCTATATTTATTGTCATTCTACAAAAAACAATGAGAATGAAATTGATATTCGAAATTGTAATTTCCCTGGAAGATGAAAGCCCCTACAAAGATGGAAGTTGCAGAGATAAGTCAGAAAAAACAGACATCAAATAAAAACAAAATAAGCAATATAATGTATAGAAAGGACAATAAAACGTACATAATACACAATATAGCATACATGAGTACTGGTGTAGCATTAGTAAATAATAAAAACTGGAACAGATAATAACTGATATGCAATTTGCAAAATTGCATTGTGGAAAAGTACAGATGGCACCAACAATGACACTGATACTCATCATTCCTGACAACCATCTCTAGCGGTCAGAAAAATATGTAGTTTGCAATAATAAATACGTAGTGCACAGTAAACCTTTCTCTTATACGTTGAATGTCTTGGCATCCTACCCTTAATGTGATGAGTTGTTTTCGCAGCATCAGCACAGCTGAGGTAGAATGACGTTGGTCGTGTGGGAGGGTAACGCTGGCAGCTCCAGGAGGTGAGTGCGCCACCTTGGGCTGCAGGCCACCGCTACAAAGCACACATCCCAAACCTGACTGTCCCAGCAGCACCCTGACACTGGGCCAAAATGCGCAGAAAAACCTCTGGCCTTCAGTTCTGTGGTGTGACTCTGAGCTCCCAAGATGAGGAACAACAGCCCTCCATTAATTATTTAATTAGCTCCACAGATCACTTTGAACTTGAAACACAGTAGAAGACTACAGCTGTTTTGCGGCACTCTCAGGAAATGGCAGTTTTGTTACAGTATTCTAGGGGAAATTTGTTGTATAAATGATCTGCATAATTAACTACAAATTGGACCAATTAAACCAAAGGAACAGCTTGGAATAAAAACAGTCGACACTCAGAGCGAGCCAGGATTTTAATCTGCTGTGGTTTTATTTTGCTGGAAGCTCAAATGTAGGCCATATTACAAAGAAAACTGAAAATGACTCATGAGAATGTTGCCACATTCAGAGTCCCATGCAACCAGGGTTTTGTCCCAGGATACAATGACTATCCCATGAGAGAAAACTTTATATGACACAATGTTTG
Source organism: Petrocephalus schoutedeni (assembly GCA_026780765.1). NCBI lineage: Eukaryota > Metazoa > Chordata > Actinopteri > Osteoglossiformes > Mormyridae > Petrocephalus > Petrocephalus schoutedeni. Next base: position 10,067,413 of record JAODKL010000009.1, read on the forward strand.
CAACAACGTGTTATCAGACGTAAAATATCTATGCATATGCAACAAATTCAGTACTAGCACCAATTAGCAGAAGTTTACTGCAAAATGCAGTAAAAGTGATGCGGTAAAAAATCACTTATTTTAACATGAATTGCTCATTAGTTACAGTATGAACTGCCGTTTAATCATTTGGTAAAAGCTGATCAGTACAAATCTCTAGCCTAAAGCTGTATCTCTGATCTTTTGAAAAACTGCCCAAATTTAAGTGAATGTTTTCCTAGTGGAGTTGAAGATAATGTATTTTCAGTAATCCTTCAACTGCCAAATGCTTTCGGGTAACCTTATAGTTTTGATTCTATGAAAGCCATTGTGCCTCTATCCAGGGACGGTCTTTGTTACTGGGTTGCCTGGTAACAGACATTGACTGCAAAGAATGCAGAGCGCATTGCCTTGCAGGAACTAGCTTTCATAATACCAGATATTTCGAGATTTTGGGAGAGGAAACTGTTTTCTTAATTTGGTGCCTACTGGATTTGAATACCTAAGTCTATCTTTGCAGCCCAGATGCGATAAAACTGCCAACACTAATGTTAATCTATTTTATAGCACTTAAGTCCCTCGGACAGAAATAATCCCTTAGTACGGCCTCCCTTCAGGGGACAATGTCTTTCTGCACCTGTTAGATGATGATTTTCATTCATTCATTTTTTTTTTCATTCATTAGCAAGGCCTTTGGTTGTTCGAAAACAATTGAGCTGTATTTAAGTAATTGAGAACAATACTTTTCAGCCTTCAGACATTGCAGTCACGTGATCCAACCAGCTGACACCTCAAGCCACCTAACTCATTCATAAGGCAGACAAGTGGTGTAAAAATGGACCTTGCCTGATCTACTCATTACCTAAAGGAACAGGAAGGACAGGCAGATGTCAACAGCAGCACAATTCAAGGCAAAAAATGAGGTCAGATTCCTGTACAGAAAAGCACGCCAATTCATATAAATCAGTCATTTAATAACTTACTTCCACTTGTGCTTTTATTCATTTCTCTTTTCATTTGGACGGATAAAAAGACTTGTATCCAAAGTTTTTGAATATGCTAAAAACAATTAAATCAAGTTCACTGGTAAAAGGTGTAAGAGCAGAAGCCCTTGCTGGGACCTGGAAACTCTTAGTGCCAAACCAGTTTACTCCCCAAACTGTGGAGTGTTTCCTAGTAACTGGGATCATCGGGCTACACAGGTACCCTCGAAATCAGGGGCCAAAACACGAGTGCCCGCCATTAAGCACGAGCAAAACAAGTCGTCATTTTATGCAATTGCTGTATTTACCTGCAGTAGACTTGAAATGATTATTGGTTCAAAATTTAGCTTATCAACATGCATTTTTATATTGTTTAATATATTTTTGTTATAAAACACATTAAATTTGAGGAAAACTGTGAAACATGCAGTTATACAATGATTGATCAGTTCTGCCGGCCTGTCAGGAATACCCAGAGCATTGCAGTGGGCTCGTGGGAACCTGTACGGATCTGAGTGTCTTCAGAGCGGAAGAGCCATCAGCTGATCGCGTCAACAAGGCCCCCGAACACCACAATGGGAATATGCAGGAAAAAGGGAGAGGAACGTTTCTTTGCCAGGCTGCATATTAAAACCAGATGCAAGGTCCTTTTAACACAGATTTAACAAACTATTAATAAAACACAAACAAGCTTTCAACAAAATTCCGAAAAAGAATTTTGGCGACTGCTGACAGACAATAGAGTCTTGGCAAAAATCCCTGGGCACTTTTCTCTGGACACCAGACTAAAGCAAATCTAATATGACTCTAAAACAATTAGGAAACCCGAGACATATTAATGAGTAACCCATCTGCTCGAGTTGGGAAGACTGTTAAATCCTTTTTACACAATCGCTCCCTCACCGTCGCCACTCTGGGCTTGTTCACACCATCATGTTCATCATCTAAACGGAAAGGACTGGCGCTTTAATGCTGAGATTTTTGTGTGTGAAATTGCTGTCCAGGTAATTGTCGCTAGCAGACTGGACACTCCTCCCATTAGGAGACCCCAAAAAAGGAGGTCCACTGTGGCGTTGCTCCTTTCTAGAGTGATTAAACGGTTAGCATTTCCTGCAAGTGGACAGCCACCTTCTCGTAAGCAGCAAAACAGTTATCTACAGTATTTCACCTGTATAACACCTAATATAACACAGAAACCAGGATGGTGATGGACGATCACCATCATCTGGATGATGGTGTATTACATGGCATACACACTCATATAATATCAGAAAGCAGAGCTAATTTATTGAAAGAACAATTAGAAATATTTTTAAAATACAAGTGTATTTTATTTAATTAGTTTCTTTTTCCTCTGGGTGCCAGTCTGCAATAATAAATCAACTGAATCAATCAATCACCGCAATGAAAAGAAAATAATCTTCCATAAGCATAAGGTCAGCAGCCCTTTAAGAGGCCAGTGCAGCCAGCCAGCAGGATCCCTCCCCCACATACAGGAAGCTGTTCTCAAAGACTGCCACATCGGGGGGGGGGGGTTCCAGGCGCTACATTTAGCACAGCGTGCCATGGCAACCAGCACGGGGTCACTGTCCTCACGGAGGACGCGGGCTTTCTCCGGACGCGTCCCGCAGGGGACACTCCTACTTGTTCCCACGGAGACTTTTTAGCCTGCGAGACAAGGAAAAAGGCGTGTCGATGCATCACTCTTGTTACTATGCTAATGCCTCCTGAAAGTGAGCCGGGAGCGTCATGGCCGGGGTGGGCGCTCATTTTACCTTGTCAGCAGCACCTCTGTGGAGACGCTTCCCAGGGGGCCTTCTGTGTCACTGTCACTGTCCCCAGAGGTGGCAGAGCTGCTCTCCGACTCCTCTGGGAGGCTCTTCTTCTCCTTCTTTCTCTTCTTCTCCTTCCTGCCCTTGTGCTTCTTCTGCTTCTTCTTGTGCTGGAAGCCAGAGGACAGAGTGTAAGAGGGGGGTCCGCATAGCGCCCGGAGGGCAGCAGAGGGCCGCGCTGGGGGCTGCGGGGCCGGTCAGCTGACCGCTGTTCGGCCAACCTTTTTCTTAGGCTCCTTCTTGCTTCTGCGCTTCGCCTTGCTTTTCTTCCTGGGGGCGTCGCCCTGGGGCGCAGCTGAGGATGCTGGGAGCCAGGGCCCTGCGAGATTAAAATGAGAACCCTTAAATCTACTTTAGACAAGCTGCAAGAAAGTGGCTTGCGAAAATATCAATATCAGTACGCTTAACTTCTGGGAATGGAACTGGGCCCAAAGCTACAATACTGAATCTGAATATTTAAATAAATTTTCTTCGCAATCATGTCATTAGCTGATCATACACTCGGGCAGAGAGGGACCCAATCATTCAGGAACTGAAGTGACAGTTTACTGACTGCTGATACATGGGAAAGGTTTGTTGATAAAGGCAACTGACATGAGGATGTTGGGGGTGGCAGTTTGGGTCCAAACTCTTCCTCTTCTTGTCTTTGTTCTTGAGAAGGGGCAGCGGGCGGCTTGGGTTGTTGTGGGGGGGACTTTGCCTCTGGAAGACAGAAAGAAGGAAAGAAGGAAAGAAAGAAAGAAAGAAAGAGAAATGTCCATTATAACAAACAGGCACAGCCATTAGCCTTGCCATTTAGGCTCCAGGTCTCAGCTACATTTTACTGTGTTTGTGCGCGTTTGTGTGTGTGTGCGTGTGTGCACGTGTGTGTGTGTGTGTGCGCGTGCATTTCACCTGGAGCAGGCGAACTTAGAACTGGTAATGCTGATTGGTCCATTCCAGTGTTGAGTGGTCCAGGTGGCTGGAGCTCCATCTGCTGGGGGCCGTCTTCATCACCTTCCTCCTCACTGTCATCCTCTGACGATGAAGACGACTTCTCATCCGACGAGCTGGCGAAAATGGCTTTGAAGAGGTCCATGGGAGGCCTGCTCTCCTCTTCCTCCTCTTCGGGCTGCTGTGTCTCTGACGGCAGCTGAGATGGAGAGCGAGGCCCTGCTCAGTCTACTTCTCAGTGCCATCTCGCCATTTAAAACACCGAAACTCCACCCACACATTACCGGGGATGCAGAAGTGTCTAATCATAGGAATAAGAGACAAAACTAGACAACAGGTTCCAAGTAAACCGTTCATCACTACATTTCAGTCCATTGCCAGTATTTTTAAATTACGGTATTAAGACTTATCCTTTCAGTAACTGGACAGGACCAAATTATGTGTTTAAAGAAACTCTCTTTTAAGGCTGCAGAAATAATCACTGTAAATGTTATCACACGACAGCACGGGCAGGCAGATAGTAACTGATCAGGTAGGACAGAAAACCTGCTGGATATTGATACCCCGGGATCTGGGATCAGCCTACACTCTTAGCTGCAGCATAGTGCTTTCTGGATGATAATGATCTCAGCAGGGTCAGGCAGTCCAGGATGTCTGATGACTGGGCACAATGTGAAATGAGTTTGAGGCGGCGGATCAACGCAGCACCTGGGCCTGGGCTGGGGGCTCGGGGGCCGGGGTGGCGGTAGGGGGGGGAGTGGGGGCCGGCTGGCTGCTGGCGGGCTGCTGTGAGGCGGAGGCCTCGCTACGCGCCGCGCTGAGGAACTGGCTGACGGCGTCCTTCGGCTCGCCCGCCCGCGCCGACACGTCCCACCGGGACTTCTTTCCGGGATCCGCCGTCTTCAGTGGGCCTAACAAGACAAGTATGAGGCCCGGCAGGTGTCGAGTGCTCATATACAAGGGAAATATGTGTGTGTGTGTGGGGGGGGGGAATCACATCCTATGCTGAGCCACCATTTACAACAATAACTAGGCCAAGTTGTGAAATTTAAGTGGCATGAGAAGGTAAATATTTGTTGGGCATCTTGTTAAATGCATGAGATGGTAAACTGAAGGAGGAAGGTCTGCTGGAGGCCTGTCTGCTGAAATCAGCGACGTCATGGGCGTAAGGCAGAAATTATGGAAGAGAGAGATAAAGCCGGTTTATTAAAGGCGGCCTGGGGGAGGGACGTACCAGCTGGAGGGGGCGGCTCAGGCCGACTCTGGGCTCCCATTGCCCCCCCGGCCTCCGCTCTGCTGTCTGTCAGCGTCAGGAAGTTGAACACAGAATACTTATCCTTCTTGACCTTGGGCAATCCCACCAACCCAGAGCTGGGGAGTAAGCAGAGAGGATAAGGCCTGGTGCTCCGCCTTCGACCCCACCGGAGCTGCGGCCAGCGGCACCCACCCTGGGTAGGGGTCGGGGACGTTGAACCTCTTGCAGAGCAGCTTGTCGGGATGCCACTCGAAAGTGTCCCTCGTCAGCTTCCCGAACATTTTCATCTTGGTTGCTGCCTGCTTGTCGTCCACGTCGCTCTGGGGGAGAGAGACAGAGAGAGAGAGCGATCGAGAGAGAGCTATGGCCAAGGCTGCCCAGACAGCGACCTTCCCAGCAGCGGCCGGGGGCTTCGGCCCACCTCCTGCTCCTGGGGCACCTCCACCATCTCGTCGTTGTCCTCACGCTTGGCCCTAGTGAACCTGGAGGACAGGCTGGAGCTGCTGGGCTTGTAGAGCATGGCGGCCCTCACAAACTCATCCCTTTCGCGGCCACGCTCCCATTCTGTCATGGTGCCGTCCAGGCTGGACTCCAAGGCATCTGCGCCAAACCAGGGAGCAGAGGTGACAAGGCTCGTTAACCCTCAAGTTCAGCCGGGCTCTCAAACCAGCACGGAAATGCTAGGGGTCTCACGCCCCGGGGACCCCTCAGCTTCTCGCCTGTCCCAGCTCGCAGTATTAGCGACTAGCAATAATTGCTGGGCGGTTCTGGCCCCATTTGTGCTTATTAAGTCCGCTGCGCGTCAGGCACAGATTAGGCACCTTTGTGACCCTGCTTGAGCCTGCTGATGTACTGGTCATAGCGCGCCTGCTTCTCCGGGTTCTTCTCGAAGGGCCTGAAGGCACGGGAGGTGTCGGCGGTGGGACTACGCCAGGCGCTCAGCACCTCCTCAGAGCCGGGCATCCGGGGGCGGCCGGAGAGGGCGCTCTGGGACGCCCTGGCGGTGGCGGCGGCCACGCCCGCTGCCACGATGGCTGCTCGCCGCTCCTCTGACGTGGCCCCCGAGATGGTGGCCCCCGCCGCCGACCGCCGGATGTCTTCCAGCCTCTCCTTGTCCTTAGCATCCAGCAGGTCAAACACTGAGGCGGGACCTGCAGAGGCGAAGCCGACAGGAATCTCGAAATGCAGCAAAAGCTCTCCCATTTGGCATTCAAGTAGAGAGTAAAATTCAAAAACAACATAAAAAAAAAAAATCCATCCATCCATCTTCTGCACCTGCCTGTCTTAGGCAGAGTTGCGAGGGTCTGCAGCCTAAGCTGGAAGCCACAGATAACCCAGGAGATAATGCAAACACCTCGCAGGACAAGTGTAAGAATTTTAAATACATATATAATAGCACCATGCTATTACAGATTTACACTAACTAAAAGCAACAAAAAAAAAGCATTGTGCAAACATACTTGTGCATGCCTATGGAGTGGCACACTTTCTGCTTTCTCCACCATTATTCACCTCAATCTCATGTTGCATCAAATATCCAACTTCATCAGCAATCATTAATGTGTGTTTATACAAGTATGTGCAAGCTATGTGATAAATGCAAAGGTTTTCAGGAATAACGAAGCACCCGGAAAGGCCTTGGTCCCGACGCTGTTGGATGCAAGACCTTTCACACTACTTCACTACTCAGTGTGCAGATGACGACACATTTATAATATCACACAGCAGCTTTACTCCAAAGCTTCAAAAAATGTCTTTTCTTCTGGTCCAGTCACTCAGACAGAAGCCCTGCAATAGCCTCTGTGCTTTCCCACCCACTACATTGCTGCTGCCACATGACAATTACTGCGATGCTGGGTATTACATTACACAGTATGTGAGGTTCTGATGCTTCTAAAGACTCAAGTAAATCTGATTCGTCATTTTATCAGAGATGTGAACGGGGGCGGGGGGGCTGTGTGCCTACAGCAGTGGACCGTTAGATTGGCCAGGCCACATTTCAGATTTTCAGATGTTGCCATAGAGGGTGGCTATCAGATAAGATTAGAACATCCCTTGTGTTATCTAACGGACAGTGCCAGATCTCCTGGAGGGCTGTCATCTCCTCTCCACGGGACGGAGAGCTATGGCCGAGTTCCTCTCTTACCAGAAACGGCTTTAGATTTCCACCACTGAACGAGGGGTGTGACGTTTTATTCAATTTTCTATTTGTGCGCCATGGGAAGCTTGGAAAAAAACGACGCTTCATACTCGACTCAGTCTAACTCCGGCCTATTATACACACAGGACTTAAAAAACATATGCCAGTATGTTTGGGAGTGTTATACAGGTGGGTATTTCTTGTTCAGCGATCCGTACCAACTACCCCCTTTAATGAGCGAAGCAGCCAGAGAAACCGCTCAACCTTCTACTAATGCATTCAGGTCCTCAGCTGGGAGACCTGCAAAGGTGATGGTCCACTGCAGATGGTCTCAGCATGCATGCAGTGAGACAGGAACTGGCTCAACCCTGACCACCACGTCCTCCTGGTGAAGCCGAGCAGCGGCTGTGCATCTCGCTCAGCCTTGCTGTAAGGATGGACGCTTTTGCCCAGAAACACGCAGACTAAGCCTCTGCGCCTGGGACTCCCCAGGCTCACGCTCACCTGAATGCATGTCTGTGTGTCTCCTGGAGAACAAGATGAGGTAAGTAGGGGACAAAACAGAATTCCCCACGGGGATTAATGAAGTACCACTTCAGATCACACTTGGGGCTGCTTGCTCCCCCTTGCCAAATATTTGCCATTACAAATATTCATTCACAATGTGAAACAAGCAGATATCTGGGAGTCGTTTCATGGGACAGAAGCTGCCTGGGAAGAAACAAGATCAGCGAGACTAATTAGGGTCGCTCCACGACGGGGGCTTAGGGCTCGGGGCCGATGTGCAAATTGGCAGGTCCCTCGTGGACGGAAGGTGCCCAGGGGGGGGGAGATCACCCTCATTCCTGACTCCCAAACCCAGAGAGAAGGACGGTCCATCTGGGCAAGTGGAGTTCACTCTCCTACGGTGAATCACCAGCTAGCTCATGGGTCACGCGGAGTTAATGACTTGGTTAAATGTGAAGGGAAGAAACCCAGCAGCATCCAGCAGAACATATATGCCTGTCCGAATATTGCATAAACTCAGCACAAAAAAACAGCACTTCCATGCTCCGGCTTACTGCGCAGTTCAGCCAGAATGCAATTAAGGGGAAATTCCACTGAAGTCTATAATTTTATCACTTTGTCCTTACTGCAGAATGACTCAGATGCATAACAGAAAGCTGTATTTTCAGCTTGTATTTCCACAAGTTACACCAACTACACTAGCATTCACCGTTTCACAACAGCAAGGACTCGTGAGAAAGGATCAAGATCCTAAGAGGATAGAATCTCTTCTGAAAAGATGAATGTTCAATGCTTCTTTTTGAAAACAGGCAATTGTCAGTAGACAATGTAACTCATGCTGGGGGGATCCATATCCGGAGATGATGTCATGTGAGATTAGCTGATCAGACTGACAGCAAGTTCAGCACCCAGAGCGTGTTCTGATCAGGCACAGCTGTCTCTAAGGGACTCATTAAGGCAGCCTTTAAAACACAAGCAACAGGAGACAGAGGGCCAGTTGCTTATGGATGCTAATGAAGAGCATCTACAAGGACACCACCATCTTCCATGTCAAGATTCCGGTTTTCATGGTTTGCCATTATAATACTTAATTCTTTGGTGTAAATAAAAAATAAATAAAACGCCAGTTTTGAGCAGTGGACTGCCTTCACGCCTGCGTCACCCTGCCAGGGATTTTTCAAAGGCGTAACACCCGTGGTGGGTATTGAGCCTTCCCTCTTTTTGGAATTGTGCAATAATACTGATGCTAATGACTCCTACCACGTCTCATCTTACTGCCACTGTGTTTCTGAGCCACAGGGAGAATGATGACTCTCTGCATCGTCACGGACAAACCCCACAAGTGCAAAAGGCAAGCGAGTGTCGGCACCTGTCAGAGAGGACTCCCCCAGGAGGTCTCTCCGCTGGGAGGCATCCAGCTGATGGCGGCCTCTCTCCTCGCTCTGCTGGGGCATGCGGCCCGTCGAGGCCTGCAGGGCCTGGGCCAGCAGCGGGCTGGCGCTCGTCACATCCACCACGGGGCGAAAATAGTGCACGGGTCTATAGTTCCGGGGCAGCTGAGGAGGAGGAAATACCTGGGGGGGGGGGGGGGGGGTGGGGGGGTGGGCAGAAAGATCAACCAACCATATCAACCTGAAACCAAGATACCAAGTTTCTGTACTACAGCGTAAAACAGGCTTTACATAGACTACAATGCCACTATACGACTACCACAAGCCTCTGACTGCAATGTAATCTCAAAATACATCGAATATGAGAGGAGAGCCACCTACGGTCTTAGCCTCAGAGGGCTGGGAAGCCAACGTAAAGCCCTCCAAGATTTTACCCAGGTAGGAGGCATCTCTGCTGGATCCTGATAAGTAAGCAGGAAAACAGGAGAGAAAGTACAATTAACACATGAATGATTGTAAGAATTTAGGCAAGACGATTTCTGTTTACTAGGACTGCACTACATATGACATACATATAGATACACATATATCTACCTCTCTCAGTGGGCCTGAGACACACAATGACATGCACGTCTGCAAAATACATACACGCAATAATCACGTCGCATTTGTTGTCGCATTGTGTCACCTCATGGCAACATCACCAGCTTATTTGACCCACTATAGCGAAGTAGAAGCCATTTCGAGTTGTCATCTCCTTGTCTGTTTCATAAATATCGCAAGACATACTGCGTTGTGACATCATGCAGTCCTACCGTTTATGTATGTTTTATTTGTATGTATTTTATAAATACACACACACACAGTAACATACTCTTACATAATCTTACTCATACTAGGCACTGGCTTGCCAAGCCTGGTCAGAATTAGTAATTTCTCAAATATTACTCATCTGCCGAGATTTGTATTTTTATTTATTTATTTATTTTTTTGCTTAATGTCACCGTTAATGCCCACTCCCTCACAATCTCGGTAGAGTTTTCCAAAAGAAGTTGCCCAATACTTTTAGCTATAAAAATAAAGCCTTGCAGTATGCAGGACAATAAGATGTTTAAGCGCTGGCTGGACTGCGTGACATCGCCCTTCCTACAGATGCTGAACAGCTTATCCATTGATTAAAAACAGAGGCACAGTTCTGTGCTTTAGGGTGACTCTTGAGTGCCATATAAAAAAAAGGTTTGAGTTCTGAAACCTATTGAATATCATAATACAATTAAATGTTGAGAAAGCCAGGGCCATCTCCCAGGACCCTAGGCATCCCAACCACACTCGGTATCAGAAACAGTGTCAGAGCTCATGGACAAACAGGCTCCGTGACAGTTTCTACCCACAAGCAGAGAGGCCACTAAGTAGCTGATTATGTGGTTAGTATGGACAATCTGCATGTCAGTACACTTCTATTTGATTTATTATAATTGCTGTTTAACTAAAATATTTGAATGGTTTTACCATTTCAATTTACTATCACTTATTAGAGGGAACTCTTAGAAGCTTATCTCATTGCCTGCATCTACCACCGTTTGCTGTACTGTTGTACTGTTTTTACCTTAAGTACTTTCAAACTGATTGTGTGTATGATGATAGAGGATTCCTGTATATAACCATCTGTTGCAACAAAACTAGTAACACACTGAAGAATGATTTTGTCTGACCAAATACCCATCCACACTACGACTGATGCAGCGGGGAGAGGCCATTCCGGGAAGGAGCAGTGCTACCTTTTTTTTTCTTGTTGTACTGCTCTGGAGCCGTCCAGCCATACAGCCCGTCGCCTGGCTCCTCCCCCCCCAGGACCGAATCGTAATTGGAAAGCGCGTCCCTGTCATAGATGTCCTCATCAGCGTCCTCCAGAGCCCCCACTCCAAAGGCCTACGAGCAGAGCACACAGAATGGCTGCAGAGTACAGTGACACACAGGCTCATCAGCGAGACTTTATTGCCTGTGACACAGCCCATTAACTCCACCCGCCCCCCCCCCCCCCGGCTGCTCCACCCAGAATTCCATCCAGAAATTACATAAAGTCTGACTTCAAAACCGCCAGGGAACCATAAAGTACTGCTTGCTTATAAAATCTTCAGTAATGTCACATTAATGTAATGTCACAGAGGTGCTGAATAACTGGTGGCTCACAAGAGCCCAACGTCAGCGGGCCCTCAGCCGTACCTGTCCCGAAATCCCACCCTTCCGCTTCTGCCTCGGCCCACCGGCTCCCAAGAGGTTGCTGGCCCGCTCAGAGTCCGTGGTGAAGAGGTTAACGTGCCCCAGGCCACATAAGCCTGCCAGGGCTTGCTGGGGGTTCAAGCCCCGGTAGCCCAGGCCGTGGAGGTCATCCTTGGGGGTGAAGTCGATGGGCATGACGTCTTTCGGGGCAAAGGTCACGTTTTCAGGAGCGTAGTCATCCTCCTCTTCCTGTGAAAGAGGAAAACATTTAATACGCACATTGCACTGACAAAAGTTTTTACTTAACACATCAGCACTGGGTCATATTTTTATGCCTCTTCCAACTGCTTCTCCTGGCCAGGATCACAAATAGCGTTACACAGTAATAATAATAATAAATTACTGTTTTTGTTCACACTGTATGAATGATAACACCACTAATAAAATCATGCGTTTCACATGTCTGAGCTGGACATGTGCCTTAAAAACCTTAAGGCCTTGTGAATGCATGTACATAAAAAATGACAAGAAATGTACATGAAAAGTAAGTTTAGGGACGATACGCAGCTCTGCCGCAACCCTGGGCTGGCAGAGTGGTGCAGCCACTGAGATCCTGAGCATGGCCCTTATCTCCAGCTTCTCCAGGGGTGCTGGATGGCGGCTGACTGTTGTGACCCCCCCAGACTGGCTCACACCTATATGCATGTCTGTGCATCTCAAGGACAGGAAGGTGGGATAATTTCCCTACAGGGGTGAATAAAGCCACAGTTCTACTGATCTCCCTCCCTCCATCCATCCATCCATCCATCCAACCATCCACCAACCCACCACAACAGGATGGCTAGGCTAAGGTTACCTCTGATTCCTCCGATCCGTTTCGCGGGAGGGCACAGGTGTAAATCCGGGGCCCAGCCTCTGCTGAGAAAGAGAGCCTGTGTTACTACAGCCAGGTAATGCAGCGACATGTCAAGGAAACAGTAGGTGGCGTAAAGGTGAAAGCCCAGCAGTACACATGATCAGACAAAATCAGCGCGTGCACTGCGGCGGGTAATACAAGCTGAAGATGGGTCATTTGGACGCGGCCATTTCTGCAGGGCGCCGACGACCCACCGATGTTCTGCTTTCGAGGCGTCCTCTTTGTTCGCGGCCCGATGCCTTGCCCCTCCTTCCAGCCCATTTTCTTCAGCATCTCGACGCCCACCGATGTCCTGACAGACAAAGAACACACAGCGAACAGGTCACCACCTTTACTACATATATGCAGACTGCTATTAAGCAAAGAAATGTAATTAAAACTATAAAAACTATAATAAAGCATGCACATATGCATGGTGAAATGGGCTTCTAAATGCAGGTAAAATATGCAAGAATTTTTTGGCACATCTCACCTAGCTGGTGCAATGAGATCTTCTAAGATAGTGTCTCCAGGAATGGGAGCGACCAGAGAGCTCAGGGCGCGGGCCTTGTCCCTAATTGAGTCCTGACGTCCTGATGTAAAGTCTTCAGTAGTGGTGATTTCTCGGGGTGCTATTCCATGCTCGCCAAAGTCCTGACAATCAGTTATGAATGAGACAAGTTATTGGAAGATGATCTAAAGAATATTGATTAAAATGTTGCACCACAATCTAGGAGACATGCTGGGTTTCTGCAAACCGCAGATTCACTGACGGGTACTAATTAAGTAGAGAAGGAAAATCAGCTCTTCAAATCAGATGTAAAAAGTGCCGTCAGGTTCAGCTTGTTCAGATGCACCACCTTGCTCTTTTTGTTGTGGTCTTTTATTGTGGACTCGAATGTGGTCTGACTGTAAACACTTTGCCACTAACCAGTGTCAATTAAATCCCATCAAGGTGAAAAGGAGCAGGGTCTGGCTATGAGCTGCTTGTTCAGCACATGTTCTGTAGCTCTTGTTGCCTTTCTACTGCTCTCTCATTTCATCTCATCCTGAAATCACCTCATTCCAACACAGGCTAAAGATTCAGTCTGTTAAACCCTCCCATTCCCTCCATAAAGAAGCACAGACTCCACTCCCCTTACATTACTGCAGAAGCTCCAATAATGCTACGCCTCCAAGGTCAACTAGATTACAGAGGTTTACATTTAGATTCACTCAATCAACAGGTTAATACACAGGCCCTCTACAAACAAGCCATCAGCATAAAAAGGAAGTATTATACTTCATAAAGCACTGAGGGGTCATTTTTGTTTTCATTTTGAAGTGCATGACCAAAAAGACAGACAAAAAAAAAAAAAAGCAATAAACACACACACAAAATGATTCTAGTCCTGTCCCATTCAATGCAGTTGTGGATGCGAAATTTATAGAAGTCTGGTACTCCTATGAAGTTAAAGGAGATGAGGGCTGCTGGGACTCCAGTCAATGCCTTAGGCCTTGTTCACTGTCAGTTGGACTATGTACTGCAAATATGTGCTGAAGAAATAGTTTTGAATGCAGCAGATAAGAGAATAACATATGGTGGTGTGCTAGCATGATCCTGAGTTACTCTGCCAGCTCGGAGGGGAATACAGCCCCTAGTCTGTGTGGAACAGAACACCAAATGTAAGATTAACTCTCTCTTTGCTGGATTAGAGTGCATACACATTATGATACATCTAGACCCGGTGAGGTAGGGGTCAAGTCCCCCACCATCAATGTGGGTAACTATAGTCACATGTTCTTGCCTCATCATCCATGAAATCCTCCGGCCTGGATTTAAATTTATCAGCCTTTTGTTGTCGGGATGATACAAATGTTGAAGGTGCCCATCCTGGAAAATCACAATACCGCCAGCGTTAATGAGGGGTCATCACAAGTTACAGTGCCCGAGGTATTAGGGACAGAACGTCCAAGATGATTCATTACGTACCTTCTTTGGACCCAACAGTATTAAAATATCCTGCCGAAAACCCGCCGGTGAAAGCACCATGGAACCTCTTGAAACGCCCCTTCTCATCCTTGACCATCTGATCGTGGAGAGGCACCGGCTTTTTAAGTGGCTCATCTACAGTGGGAAGGAAACGCAGGTATAATCAGGGTAAACACTCTGCGATGCAAACGATGTTTCCTTTCAAACTACTCAAATTCTGACAGAGAATTCTGTAGCTGAAAACTACTTAAGGTACGCCGTGCTACTTTGTATTTTGATAAATTCCATTGCTTAATCTAAGCTCGACAATAATCGACAAAAAATAGCTAGTTACAAAGGCTAACTCGAACACATGAAAAAACAATAACAGGAACGGTCAGGTTTCCCACAAATTAGGTGAGTAATTTCAATGAGTTATGGTCAAGTCATCTGCGTAACCTAGCTATCGCAGAGATATTAGAATGTTCATTCTGAGCAGCGAGCTAGCTGCTACAGCTACCCTTCTGCACCCCGTGTCGGGAAAGCCTGTCCAAATATTTCTAGGCAAATAAAACAATAATTAAGCTTCTCGACATACAGCATCCATGTCTGAAAGTAAAATTTAAAATACCTTCTTCGATTGGAACTAAAGGGGTTCCATAATTCACAAAATCCTCCGCATCGCTGTCCGCCATGTTTACTACGCCGACGGTGGCCCGTCAGGTCCAATAAAGCGCAAGGGACTCAGGGCTGTTATTTAACCAAGATGATCACGTAGCCTAAAATCATTCATTAAAGATTCTGATATAATATCTAATACAGTCTAATGCAGAAATGAATATTTGTAACCAAACCAAAACTAAAAGAAAGTTTACGCGTAAAACACGTTGAACCAAGAAATCGCACGAAGCATGTTTTACGTTGCTGCTCCATCTGCTGGCAGAAATACGTACTTCACGCTCGGATAGATTACATTGGTATACAGTGATTTTGGTGCCAAAGATGTCTGAACGGTTTTATATCAAGTTTATGGTGCTGATTTAATTGTTAATTAATTAATTAAAGCAACACGCTTTAAAATGTCGCTTTTATAGCATCATAGGCCTTCAAATTGAAATACAAAATAATTATATGGGATATTTCATTACCTAAGACACTGTTAAAGAGTCACAAGACAGACCAAAAGCTATTGCATTTGTTATCACACACAAGTCTCATTGGGGGAATGCATTATTTTCATGGATGTCCATTATCTCAAAAACTAGAACCAATTCAGCAAAAGTAATGGGATTTTTTAATTCAGCACCCTCAAAATACCATTCAAAAAACCTTGGCGCCTGAAAAAAAATATTTTTTTGTAGACTTGTGTTATCATTTCAAGCAGGGCTCTACTATTGATCATTTAAACATTGGTTGTAAAATATACTATTTACATTTACCAGTTCAAGAATGATATTTAATTATATCATTTATGCCCAATAATACAAACTAAAAATAAAATAAAAACTGTAAAAAACTGTTAATTAAAGATACAAGTAGCTGAAATATTACTACTAGTTAGAATAAGTAGTAAATTATTCAGTTATAATAATTTATTAAGGGAACACTAATCTTAATGAGGTGATATCCAAGGTACTATACACATTTTCCCCAAAACAGCATGTAGGCTTAGATCAATAAACCAATATTACGCATTACCTGTGCTATTTATGCAACATGCAAATATTTTTAGATATTTGTCAGAGTTAAGTATCAGTCTATTTTTGGTCTGGTTTGGTATGGGTTAAAAGACACGCATTATCAACCTGCTTTGCTTCCCGACGCCAACAAGTAACGTTCCATTCAAGTGGAGAGTAGGGATGGGAAATCATTACTCACGTGCGCGTTAGAATAATACTAACGTAGTTCCTTCGTAGCGCAGACTTGCGGACTTAGGCGACGGCGCTCGTGCGCGACGCCGCAGCGCCCTCTTTCGGCGTTCTCAGGTCAGCCGGTTCGCCCGCAGCGTTCGCCCGTGTCAGTGCGGCCATCCAACACTAACTGCTTGCGGTTACGGCCCGGAAAACTGTGCCAACATCTTGGACTGAAATTATACTCATTTTGCACCGACAGGTCACCGAATATTCGTTTTGTTGGGGTAAAAGAAAAACTTCGCATCTTCCTTTTTAGATAATATATACGTCTTTAAGTTAAAACTGCTAGCCTACAATTCCTGTCATGCAGCCCCCTCATTGCACTAAACACACAGTATATTTTACAAATGACAGATAAGCTTTATTTCTCGGCTTCAGCAAAAACTGCGTCCAGAGTAAACCTTCAGATGTATTTGTGGAAATGAAACAGCATAAAACTTATCTCACGGCTCAAGTACATCGCTCCTTCAGTGCTCTATTTTTATTAATGTGTTTTGGTAGCTATATTTTATAACTGTTGTGCCAAAAGGCTTCACTGCCCAGGCAAGGCCGGCAGGGATTAGACCCCGCGACGCTTCTCTGCCAGCTTCTCACGTCCCGTGAAGGTGATGTCTCCGGGCCAGCCTTTGAGGAGTAACAGCTTTCATTACCCTGACGCAGACAAAATTTGGCGAATTTGATTGGATTTGCTCCTATTACTTGCCCCGTGCCATCTTTGGACTGACCCAGTTTCCCAGGAGGCTGCTGTCAGCTGAGGGGTGCAGGCCAGGCGTCAGCCGTAAGCGTTACATTGAATGCAGCGAGGATTAGGGAATGTGTTGCCAAGTACGCACCATTTACTTTGCTTAATGTTAAGGTTGGCAGTTTGCATTACACTGCAAATGAAGCTAAACCCCTCTCCTAAAAGCTATTCACCCAAGTAAAAACAGAAGATTTTGATTTGCTGCTTAAATATGATGCGTCGCATATGACTTTATGTTTCTGTTCATCTTCTCAGTAGCGATGGGGGAGGGGGGGGCATACATAATTTCCCCCCCCTCCCCTTGTTCTCCCTGGGCAGCAAATCGTACTGAGTGCCCCTTTTGATAACAGATGATCACGCAAAATTTGCAGCGACTTGCAAGAAACTCCGTGCCCGTTGGTTGGCATTGGCCTGTGGGCAGTATTGAGAGGCCTAATTGGGTATCCTTTGACTGCAAGAGCAAATGAGAATACCCTGAGGAAACCTGTGCAATAGGAGGACAACATGCAGACACACGGAGGTGGTTTCTAAATCCCCAGCCCTGTAGTTGTGAAGAAATAGTGCCACTCGCTGAGCCACCATGCCTATAAATAAACTGACAAAATATCTGATGCTGTTGGACATTCCAAAGAACTTTGAGGTTTTTTTTTTTTGACAACTCTGATCTGCCCGATCTTTCCATGCTGACAGAGAATAGCTGGACATTCGTATTTTTCTTTTCCAGAATAAGCAGTACTGTTCGCCACTCTCGTTACCTCCGGGGCCGTCCCGTCCCGTGTGAGTGAAGACCCTGGGAGAAGAGGCGTAATTTATCTGAGTCTGTAAATAAATGAAATGCATAGGACAGGAGCGGAGACCTGGGATCTGGGTTTCGGGGGGGGGGGGGGGGGGGGGGGCTGCTGTACTCATCTCCACAGAGCAGTGGAAATGTGATCAGGACCCAGCGGCTCTGAAATGGAGCAGGGAGGATTAGCGGACTCTGCGCTCGGCTCTGCCTCCGTACGGCCCCGTTTGCCCTGGCACAAGCCACCGGCTGCTGGCGTTTCGGCACGCAGCACAAATATGGTGCCATTTCATATTTCTTGCAGGTGATTGGCCACTTTTTTTCCGTGTGAATTGATGGGACAAGCTGTGTGCTCTAAAAGCCACGATGTTTTATTAAAGTTTCTCTCTGTTAATCCCGGTCGGCTGCAGTGCATTCATGGCAAAATGTGGCTCTCTTTGCACTGTGGATAAAACAGGATGGAAATCTATGTATTATTTTCCAGGAAACTGAATTTTTTTTTTAATTGTCTATGAGATGTATGTTTGTCACCAATAATCAGTGGGATAAGAATGCTTGGACTATGATTTAAAGGTCTTCACAGTTTTACCACTAGATGGCAGGTTCTGCATCTTATTGTGGGCAATTAGCTCATGTGTCGTGTATGCTGAGTTGTGCACTTTTGCTAAGGTTAATACTTTAAAAGGCAGATCCTCTGCCAGGTCCCCCATGAAAATCCCCTTTTCGTGTGAAGAGAACGGCTCTACTCCCTTAAAGCGTGTACCTTCTTGTTCGCATCCCAGAGCCGACGGTCCGTTGGGCCCAAATGTGGTGTTTAACCCACAGACATGTGGCGGTGCGGTGCGTGTCACACTCACACCTGTTGGTGTTTGTGTTTGCTCAGAGTGCGAAATTAAGACACGGCTATTGTCTCCCCGACTACAGCCTCTGACTAATTATCCAAAACAGGCACGGAAGCCTCACCACATTACCAGCCCCTAATTACACGCATCTCCCTTTGCAAGTCTGGGCATCGGCAAATCTGTGAAAAGGGGATAAACATTTGCATGCGTTCACAGTTGATGTGCGTTCATTTGATTGAGAGGCACATGCAAAATCTCTAGCTCTCAGTACCGAGCCATTTAAGATGCTGTCCTCTCATTTTCATTGTTGTAAAAGCACGATCCAACTCCTCAACCCCAGAGTGGCAGGGTGATGGTAGCTGGGAGCTCCCTCTCATCCAGGGCCTTTCCCAGGCTGCAAGACATGCTGGGGATGACAGGCCCCTTGCCCCAGGCCCAGGTCCCTGCTGTGCTGTTATTAATTGGTGGTCGAATGATGGAAATCCTCGCCTTTCCATCTCCAGTTCAGATTCGTTTTTTTTTTTCCCCCCAGTTGTCCGCAAAAGTGGCAAACAGCTAACGTTCCTCAACATTCTTTCTCAATCCTGTCTCTTCTCGGTGGAGTCCCGAGACCATTTCTTTTTTTTCCCTTTTTCTTTTTTAGGCTGTCTAACTCTGGTGAACACTTCCAGGGCGATTACACCCCCACAACTTTCTCCCTTTGGAAAGGCTCCTCCAGGCTGGCAGGCTCCGACGCTAAGCGGACGGGGCTTTTTTTAAACAGCATTTTTTCATTCATTACTTTTCCTTTTAACCTCCAATTCATCGACAGTTTCACTGGTGCTGCGTTCTGGGCTGGGAATAGACAGAGCTGATAGCCACATCATTAAAAAAAGGAGGATCTATCTGGAGGAACTGAATTTATGCTCTAAACAAACATCTCAGTCAGTCTCCTGTTTGTGGGAAAAACCATATTGCCGCTTTGTTACGGCAGCACTAACAAAGTCTTAACGAGGAAAATGTGATTGGCGAATACATCCCATTTACAGATCTTCCAGAACCACGTTTGAAGCAGGTTTGGGCTCAAGTGTAGCAGTAATGTGAGGATTTTGATTCAGACAGAACCAGTTGTGTACTAATTAACATAAATGTTTTCAGACCTCAGTTATATAACAAAGCAAAGAACTTTAAGTATCTTTTCTGGAGACAAAAGCATAGCAATGGCAGGGCCATGCCGGTATCTCTGGGGACTGGAGGCACAATAATTTTTGCAGTTAATGCACATTTTCTCATGTAGGAATGCGCATTCTTCACAAGTAATAAAAACAGCGGGACTAAGTTTGGGAAGGATCAGGAGGGTTTCTTTTTGTTTTTTTTTTTTTTCGCCTTGGCCTCCAGGTCATTCCTCTTGGCTTGTGTGACGCCACGTGACCTGAGGGCGGCCCGTGCGACATGCTCAGAGCCGAGTTCGCTGGGACGCAGCCTGGCCCTGAGAAAGAGTGCTGGAGCAGTGGAGAAGCCACAAACCAGACAGGACATAATTACTCTGGATTCCCCTGCTGATCTTCATCATCTGACAAAATCCCGGGGGGCTTAGGGGCCCTCGGAGCCGTCTGCGTGGTGCTGCCTACAGACAAAAACGTGCTGCCGAGGCTGACCGCGTGGACATGAGCGTGACACCGCTTTCCTGTTGTTGACGGCCCCTCTTGTAGAACTCTTGTGGCATCGGGCCGCTTTGCTAATGAGGAGATGATCGCGTCCTACTCAGGTTGAGGTTTTTCAGAGGCTAACAAATGAGCCTTATAAATGATGGAAATAGATATATTTTTTTGCTAAGAGGCCCCAGCCTAGACATGTATATGGGAAATGTATATTGGGAATAATCAAGTCTTTTGCCTGAAAAGCATGCATAATCTGCTGAGGAATGGTGTTATCAACAGCAGGATAACTGTGTGAGTGTAAGCCTTGCCTTAACACGGCTCTCTTAACACCTGACGTACATGCGCATTTTCTCGGGATTATCATAGGACAGGAGACGTGTGGTTTGGGGATGGTGGTCATCAGTTCATGGCTGTGAATGATTGAGAGGGGTGAATTGTAGCACCATTGTTTAAGGGTGGTTTTGAGGTACCATCTTGCAGGGGTAGAGGGACATTTGAAGACTGACCCAAGTGTAAGTTGTCTAGTCTGAGCTAGAGTTTGCCCAGTCACTCTCTGATGCCCATTTCCACATACCAGAGAAGGCTTCAGCCCCCACGAAAAACCCACATGTAGTCCACATGTAACCCCCCTGAAGTGAAGAACTTAGTTAGTTGCAGTGCTAATGAGGGTTAAAGATCACAGCACCTTGGCCACTGGGACCATCGGCCAGCCACACTGTGAATCCCAGCCGGAAGGCCAATATTTCCAAATGTCTGCAACCTTATTTGTGTTTACCTCAGACTGACAGAAATGTTTTGCATATTTATAGGTAAGAAGGCAATGGGAAGGTTCCTGCCAGGAAAAACATGTTAATCATGATACTGGGACATGAGGCAATCACACATTAGCCCTCTATGCTATTGAACTAAATAAGAATATTCGTTTGGATGTTCGGGACAACTCCGTTCTTGCGGATTTGGTTTGTTTAACTGATTACTGGAGTGCCTTGCCATCAATTTGTTGAACTTGTTAATAGCTTTGTCATAGCCCCTCTATCAAAGAAAGTACTAAAAAGGGCCTTTAATTGAGGCCTTAATGGTGACATTGTCGCTACTGGAGTCCTGAAGTAGGAGTCTCCATGGAGCTGCCAGCATTATCCACGTGCCGGTGTGGCCTTGTCAAATGGGAGCCGCGCCATACTGTGAGCTCAGTCTCCTCCCCTGGCAACTTCTCAGGCCTGTCTAGATGTGGGATAAAAGTACACAGGGTCACTCGCTCTTGCTGGGGTGGTGAGGGGAATGGGGGGTAGTCGAGGGGCCCGGAAACAATCGCTGGCATTGTCGATGTATGTGAGGGGTGGGGCCTGTGGTTTCCAATGGCAACTTGGCGTCAACGAGACATGTGCCTCAAATGCCAGGAGACCCTGAATATACCCAGCACGATACCAGGTAGGTCTCAATCTACCAGCTTGACAGACGATCTCAGGTGTCTGAGGAAATGGTGTTATCTTGCGTACATCTGTGGAAAACAGAGCCCATATTGTGGCTGATGACAATGGAAAGTTATCTGAAAAGTGGAGGAAAGTTCAGGGCTGTCTGGTAGACCTCATATCAAACACCAAAGCTGTAAATGCCTCCATAAAACCAAGGAGCTCCAAGTCATTCACTTCCGCTACGCTACGATTAGCCATATACGGTCAACGCAGACGTTGATGGAAGGACATAAGTCAACATTCAGGACAATCACCCAATTGGGAAGTAGCATAATTAGCCTATATTTTTTCCACATGATGTTATGTAAGCATAGTTTTCACAGTGACATCACTGTATTTTGCTACGAAATGGTACGGTATAAATTCTAGTTTTGGAAGGTCATTTTCTCCACAGAAGCATAGACTTCCTATTGAGGAAATACATATTAAGTGTCCTGTTCAATGGCAGGAAAGTTCTTAGACTAGAACCTGCAACAGCTTCCTCATGTCCTTAATGGCTTCCAGCTTACCCCATGATAAAATAGGAGCCTTGTTCACATGTGCTGTTGTGTAGCCGGAACGTTCCAGAATCTCTGGTGAGTCCTGGTGGGCCCCAGTACGTGCGCTGCCGTATGCCAGCTGGGTCTGGCCTTATCATTCAGGCCAACTGACAGCCATGACGTGACCTGAGATGGCACTGATGGCACCTGGGGACGTGGCGGTGATTTTGGGTTGCAGGAAATTGTTCCTCGCTATCAGCTTGCCTTGGCTGGAGTGGGCTGGATCTGGATGGTGCTGGGGGGGAGGGCAGTTCTCTCTTAACTGTCCTTTCAGATCTGAAGCCTGAAATGACATCCACCTACAGCCGTAGCACCCCGGCGGCTCAAATAAGCCATTTCACCCAATCGTCTTGCCTTATGAGACGGAGGTGAGAAGATGGAAGTGTAAGCTGGAAGGAGGTAAGATACGGAGTGAATCTAACAAAACGCCCGTGTCTGAGAACAGCCCTTCTTAATCTTGTAAATATAAAATCAGATATATCTGTATAAATAAACAGTTAGATTACATGTATCCGGAACGCCGCCCCTCACCAGTGTCCAAGCCCCCCCCCCCCCCCCGCCCCCAGCAACCCAGCGCCGTCCACCATCATGCTCACAGCAGCTGAGGACACGGCCTCCCTGTGGCCTGTCCCCGGGACCCTGTTCTGGCCGGGGGCCGCATGCTATCAGGCCGTGCTGAGGTGGGGGCTGCTGCAGGCGGGCCTCCAGGAGCACTGCCCCCCCCCACCAAAGGCTTTATGGACCAGGCGGCGCAGCTCATTGGCTGGAAGAGGTCCCCCCAGGTCAGCGATCTGGGCATGCACATTTTCTGGCCTTCTGCCTGCTGGAGTTTAGCCTTTGGACCAGAGCTAACCGGCCCAGCGTGTCTGACAAGGCTGTGTTCATATCCCCTGCCACTGCCTGGCAGTTTGATCTCTCTCCCTCTCTCTCTCACTTTCGCTGTCTCACTCCCTCTCTCCGGCGCGTGGCGACTCCCTGCCTCTCGTGGGGTCCGTGGGGGCCCACATGGCCTCACTCTGTGACCCCCTGAGCGCGCTACACATGCGCCATGACGCGGCCCGGCTGAGGTCTAGTGGCCACCGCACGCGGTCTGAGCACGCTCCCCTAGACCCACGGCTCTCCCGTTGCTGGTGGCCAGTTGCGGACGACTCCGGCTCAGCACATTTCCCAGAAGACACCAGGCTGAATATAGGAACCGATTCAGGGGCTACGGTTGGCCTGGAAAGACATGTGTGCCGTACAACTCGTTACAGTGGGTCAGAGTTAAATCCCCACCCCACAGATGTTAGTTAACATGCTAGCATGTTAACTAGTTAACATGATGTTGCACACTGCTAACGAGCCACATGCAGGCCCTCCTGTCTTATCTCGTCATTCAAGGGTGTGCAAAGCTGTTAAATAGTACATGTACGTATGGAGCAGCAGGGAGAAAATGCACAGCTTTGCCCAGATAATGCACAGCCACACTTTTCTTGTATTCAGCTCTTTCACAAAAATTCCCAACCCTACTTGCACCCAGCTTACCCATCGTGCCTCATAAGCAGATGTTTTTTCTCCTATCCCCTGGCTCTTGAATCACAGTTTAACTCCAAAAGATTATTTCTTAACATAACATTGATCTGCGTAAACCTTTCCTACATAACAATCTTATTTCCTTACATTGTAGTTGTAGTCAACCTGTTTCCAGTTGAAATGCTTTGCAAGGACTGACCCCACAGAGAGAGCATTATCTAGGTTTTATTATATCATCACTGTAGGAAGTCCAGCTTGTGCTATCACATATTAAATCCAGCTTTCAGTTTTACATATTAAATCCAGAGCAACACGCTGTCTTCTCCAAAGGGAGGCCGTTTTTTTTTCTCTGGAATATGAAATAAGCATCTGTCATCAGCAGGCAATTGGTTTAGTTTGCTTCAAAGTGACACGCCATGGGAAGGAAACAAAACCATCTAATTAGAGATGTTCTCTTCCAGTGGTCTTTTAATGAACTACAAAGGACAGCAATTAAAGCGTGCACAGGAATCCAAGCGGTCCAAGAGCCTGTCGTCTGTTTTGGTTTGGCTCTGTGACGAAGACGCTGGAAAGAAAGTGATCAAAGACCTTCGTTACATGCAGCCCCCCCCCCCCAACCCCTGTTCCTGTGCCTGACGTCCTGCTCTCCTTTCTAGAACTTAATCTTAGAAGCTGGATGTCTGTGTTCACAGGAGGGTGGCCCCTGCCCTCAACCCAGGGCTGTGTCACCAGGCCAGAGTTCCCTCTTGGACATCGTTTAGTGTCTCCGCTCTGACCAGCTCTGTCCCTTAAACTAATGGGTGTAGTATACAGCCCATATATGGTCAGCAAGGTACTTTGACACCTATACAATGAAGTCTCAGCAGCACAAGAGATTTGGAATGATGTCAGTGAGTCAGAGTTCAAGCATGGCGGTGATCGGGGACTCTCAAACTAATCTGAAGCATGAGACTCTCTAGGACTCCATCGCTGTGCTTATTTGTCATTGCTGGACATGGACGGCGAGGCATGTAACTTAAGCTCGTGTTTCCTAATGCTCTTCTGGGGGCTGTGCATTAACAGACTAGGGGAGGTCTCCCACAGCTTGTGGCTCAGTCGTGAAAACGTGACCTCCCTCGCCTCACCGCCTCCCCTGCGATACGGGGACACACCCTGCCAACGGTGTCAAGCACCTGAAGGCTTACTTGGTTCGGTCCAAGAGGTCATCCCCCGGGACCCCAAGAAGGAGCCATTGTCTGTAGTGTCGTTATTCCTGTCAGACGTCAGATCTGTCCTGCTCCCCCAGGGTGCATCTCTGCGGAGGAGGGGCAGCAGAGAGGGTCACCGTGGAGATCAGGTGACCAAAGCCACCAAACGGATCCCGCATTCCCAGCCCTTGGGGATGATGTCACTCACAGGCCGACAGCACACTGAGAAGCTCCAGTTGCGACACCAGCAACAGGAACAGCCCTGGTGTGTTTTATTACAGCCTTAATTAGCATCTCATTTGTAATAGCCGATGACAAATTACACAGTATTGTATTATATTGCATCACAAAGGAGCATTTCAGTCGAACTCTGGCGCAGAGCCAGGGAGTGGGGAAGCTCTGCAAAGATGGAGTCAGGTGTCGCAGCCGGGGTACGTCCCTTGGACACTCAGATCTCAGCGCTGATATCAGCTCGTCATGGGAAATCACATGGGTCATGTTACATGCACGTTACATCATACCAAAAGCTCCTTTCTCATTAACCAGCGGTCATGTTACCCTGACAGACACTGCGCTGGGTACCTACTGTCAATCACATTTGCATCTACTCTCACCTGCTGGCATGGATTAACCATATGGGCATTTGGGCAGGTGCCAGGGCACCACGTCCTTAGGGGGCACCAATCAGGGCATCCCTCTCTAAGCCCCCACCTCGCCCCTTCCACCCCCCAGTCCCATTCACGAATATCTTTTAACAAGTTAATGTGATTTGCTATCTAACATATTTAATATGACTGTCTATTGTTCTTTTAATATGGCACTCACTGAGAAGCCTGTGTAACGGTTTCCCCATGTTAGACGCATTTAGTTAGGCACCAATCAGCTCTTCCCGACGTGACATCATGTGTGCTGTTGCCTGGGGAACTTAATACTCTTAATCCGGCCCAGGTCACCTGCACTGGCTACCTGCAATCCCAGCTCCAACTGACCAGTCGGGGCCCTGGACCTTCACACTTTCCTCTGACGCCGAAATAATCCCAATCACACGCGGCAAACGTGAGCGATTTTCTCGCTAATAACGGCCTGAGCCTCTGCAGCGTTTCGCCTGGGAATGGTTGCATGTTTGTTTTTGAGCTATTGCTGGCCACGGAGGTTGGTGGGCGGCAGTTAAAGGACACACACAGCCTTCCCTATAAACATCCCGCTAATCATGAGACGCCCTCCGCTTCTTCCTCATCAGACACGAAAGAGGAAGTTTCAACCACTTCTCAGTATGACCAGCACAATTCTGCTGACTCACCTTTGGTGACTTTCTCACAAAACAATTTTTCCACTAAAAATCAGTCACCCTTAAGATTAGGTTTTCTCATTCTATGCATGGACTGCTCTGCATCTTGCATACTAGCGTAGACTTCCTATTGAATTTAACATACTGCTGTGAAATGCACAGACATTAATTTAATCCTGCAGCGTACTGCACATGCATATATACAGAAATGTTTTGTGCAGATCTGTGCACCTCTTTAGTCAGGAAACAAGTCTTAGGTTAAAAAAAAGCTGCACATGTGACCACGTCTTTGGCTGATTTTTGCACCCTGCCTTCCATCTGTAACCAGGGTTCCAGTTTTGACAGGACGAAAGCAGCAGACTACCACCTTTCACCAACTTGGCTTGTGCCGTTCAAAGTCTTTTGCAGATTTTTAATTTTTTTTTTAAAAGACCTCGCTACTTGTGGATTTGCAGAATTACTCGTTGCCACCAAGGCCCCATGTTGCTGGGATTATGACCTGGTTAATGGATCAGAAAGAGCAGCAATCCGGTTTTCCGGAATGCATTAGTGCTTCACAGGAAATTCCTGCTGGAACCAATTATGAAGTGGCCACTGAATGAAGCTTGAGGGTACTGTTCACTGTATGGTCAATGCAATGCTCATAAAGCTGTCCTTTCACTGGTCAATGCAATGCTCATAAAGCTGTCCTTTCATTGGTCAATGCAATGGTCAGAAAGCTGTCCTTTCATTGGTCAATGCAATGGTCAGAAAGCAGTCCTTTCATTGGACTGCAGTTGTTTTATCAAAACAAAGGGCTGTTGGTTGCTGCTTACTCATTTTACAGGAGCATTAAGAAAATAAATAACAGCACTGCTATAACATCTTTTACATGATCAATACAAGAAAAATCCTTTATTAAGCCACAGCGCTCCCAAACATACACAAACATCCCTCGCACTGACACTGAGTCAAGCTGGAGCAGTCTGTAATTACAATTGCTGCAACAGTGGGCCAAATGGCAGCATGATGGCGTTAGCTGTAGGGCCTAATTAAAGATGGCACTGCCCGTGAGGAATGCAGCTGTGTCATTTCGTAAGGGAATGCAGCCCCGCCCGCAGGTTGAAAAGACTGCCTGAGCCCAGGAAGGTTCCATGTGATGATGATCCTGCCCTGAAGGAAGAGAATAACGGGGGCTGCGGAAGGCCAAAAAGTATGGCAGACCAGGTGAATGCGGAAGGCACTGAGTGATAAGCGTGCAAATGTCTGTGTGCATGCAACGCATCTGAGGACAGATGTGAAAGAAATATGACATGCTCAGCGGTCCCATGCTGTTCACACCGCAGTAAACATTGTATGTATTTCCACATCATCAATGCATCAACCCCCTGCTGGTTTAGTAAATACCCCAGACAGACGAGTGCAGCCTCATGGAAGACCCTGTTAACATGCTAGACACACATGTGCTGAAGTGTCGGGAGTGTAAACTGGACTTAAAGGGCTTAAAGAAGCATATCAGCTTTTCCGTTTCTTTTGAAAACCTCTTCTTCCGCATCCATTGCCGTATGTCTGCCCAAGGAGGTTGTGAAATCCTCTAAGCATGGCAGGAGTCGCCCAATCGCCAGGCCTTTGCTGGGTTCCTGTCTTTGCACTGTAAAAATGAGGAAAAACTACAAACAATTAAAAACATTCATATAATTTACGCTAACTGCACATTGTAAAAAAATCTGGAAGTTAGACATGTTTACATAAGCAATGCTGAAGCTTAATGGATTGCATTTTTACGATAAACACTGATGCAGTTTCCTGTTAAAGTTGCAGTATTATTATTGTTGTTGTTGTTGCTGTTATTGTTATCCTGCTGTTATTGTTATCCTTTGCTGCATGAATGAACCTCTACCATATAAACAGTCATTATGCATTAATTATGCATGTCAAAATCTGTTGTCAGGGCAGCAAAACTAGGGGTCAGAATCACCTCCTTATTAAGAAGACTGTATTTTCCATTTTCGGGGTTTAAAAGAAAAAGAAAAGGCCTGAATTTTTTTCTGGGGCTAGGCAAGGGCTGGGTTTCACTCTTGAGTGTTTAAAATGACTAGGCAGGGATAGGGTCAACAAACCTCTGGTCACTGGACAACTTATTCAGTGCCACTTGCCCTGCCAGATCATAATATCCCAGCTTGGGCACATGACTTTGAGGGGCCAAGTGGAACCCTCGGCAGACTTATCTGCAGGATTACTTCAGTTAGCCTTAATACCTACCCTAGCCGAAACGGCAGGCTTGCTTGAATAAGCACAGAAGTACAGTGACCACAGGCACAGCCACAGGAAAGCAGTTTTCTGCAAACATCTAGGTGGTAACCTTCTCAGATACTCAGATGCTCTTGAACTTCATATCCCATGACATATTTGCCTACTCGAGAGATGACTGCTCACCTTTGAAGGTGAAGAAAAGTAAGAATCTGAACACACTGGTCCACACACAGTGCCCCATCCGAAACATCTTGTCCTGCTGCCGCTGGTCTCCTCCTTTCCTTTAGTGCACTTCCGATACATGTGGCTAGCTTAATTATCCATTTAGTGTAACAGACAGCAACTGCCAGGAAGGAGTCCTGATAGCTGGCAGCTGAGTCGAACTTATATCTATTGGATTTACGTTTATTACCTTAGCTGTAAAAGCAGTACAAGCCCCCGCTACTCGCGGGTTTTAGTTTGTGTGAAAATGTGTAAATGTAAATATATGGGGCAGCCTCTCTGTAGTTTGCGGTGAAACAGAGGTAACAAAAGACTTTTATTGGCAGCTGTGGAGATTGCTAGGCTGCAAGCCCAAAGCCAAAACAACAAAATATTATTGAATTATATATCCTGGCAACATGTAGCAGCCACATGACAACAAAGCAGTTGATCGAAAGCATATTGGGTTTGTTTTTCTGTTTGTTGTCTATTTTCCCAGCTCTTCAGTCCAGTCCTCTCTAATAATATATCTTTGGGAGGCTAGGATGATGTTCTCAGTGGGGCTAGTGGAGAGCTCAGGATCCCTTTGACCTCATATGACCTTTGACCTCATGCGAATCGACTATTCTAACAAAGTCTTCTTCAATACTGCCCCCAATCTCCTCCTCCACCCCCCTTGTCACACTGGTAGGGTCATACAGCTGAATCATTTTATTTCTCTTCTCGTTGGAAACCTCAAGCATAGCAAGCCAATTACTAAATCTGCACATGGCCTACCAGCCTGTAGGAGGCGCTAATGAGGGGCTGTCAGAAAGGTGGCCTAGTCAGCTGACAGCCATCCGCACACCCTGGCAGGGTGCCGGTAATGTTCTGCCTGCGCGGAATGTTGGGATATAACTGGCATACGACACAGTCAGGTCATCTAGCAATAACCTCGTGACATTTTGCTGGATCATCCATGCTGGAGCCAGCAGAAATCAGTTCTGACCCATATTCGATTTATGAAACCCCACAGATTTTTTGGCCTCAATAATAACAATTTACCTTTGTAAATTGATATATATATTGTAAGTCTATGATCCTGAAACCCTTGCAAAGTCATACTTGGAAATGTGACAGTAAATATGAGTATACTACCTCTCTCCAACGCTGCAACCTGGAAAACTGTCCCAAGAGTTTTGAAATGACAACTTGTTGCAGATGTCCACACTGGGTGATTTTGAAACCAAGGGTGAAGACATTCCCTCCGTTATTGATGTTTGCGGTGAGGTAGTTCTGTAAAACCTGTGAAGAGGAGCTTGGTCAGAGGCTCCAAACACAAAACGGTTACATGTTATATAAACATGCATTTGCGATCTCGTTTTAGGTAAACATGTAAATAATTTGATATTTCAAATAGTTTGAGAGTCTCCAAATGCTTTGTTTTGGTGATAAATAACATTTGTCATTTAATGGGGTCAGTGCCTCTTGTCCCTCCATGTGGTGCAGTGAATGTAAACAAGGTCCCCTTAACTGTGCATGCTAATACTCTGTGACAGCTCTCTCTGGGATCAAGTAGTAGAGTTTATGGGGCGTGCTGGAGTTACTGGTGCAGTGCCGAATACATCAGTAAGAGCTGGATGTTTTTACTGAAGTCCAGGTTGCTTTGATTAAGCAGTACAATCACAAGCCTCACCTGAGACATGAAATTTGACCCCTCTGATCTGCAGCCCGGTTTGTGCTCCTACTGCCTGCGTAATACAGTCAGCAGAGCAGATGCTTTTGCAGTGGAGCATTACAACATTAAATGCTGTTAACGACAAAGCAAACACAAAAAGCAAGGTCTCATAATCATAATCTCTTAAGGAATCCTTGGTAACACTTTTCTTAAAGCAGCATTACATATACCATTCTAATGCACTCATAAAGCATTATAAACATTATAACTGTTGAAAAAGGTACAAAACACGATAGTCATAGTATTATACATTATAAAGGCTCGACAATACATTAACTCTTAAGCATCCATAATTTTTATACTGACCTTTATAATGCATCATGAAGGTATTTATAGTGCATTATAGATGATACCTTCATAGAGCATTCATAATGGCTATAATGTGTTATGCCTTTTTACAAATATTCATATCCATGTTTATAATACTTTATGAATGTGTTACAATGAATTACAGAACAGTTATGAATGAGGCTTTATGAATATGGACTTTACAGAAGGTGTTCTGCAACCAAAAGTGCTGAATTTTTGTAGACAAGAAATAACACCTACTGATGCTGAGAACTAACTGTTTATAAAACCATGTTGGGCCAGCAGGGGGTGTAGCCAT
The DNA here is from genome assembly GCA_026780765.1 of Petrocephalus schoutedeni. Classification (NCBI taxonomy): domain Eukaryota; kingdom Metazoa; phylum Chordata; class Actinopteri; order Osteoglossiformes; family Mormyridae; genus Petrocephalus; species Petrocephalus schoutedeni. Next base: position 10,098,214 of record JAODKL010000009.1, read on the forward strand.
TAAAGACATGGGCACATCATTTGAAGGTTGTTGAGTTAAATAACACTACAGATAAGTACAAATGCAATTTCAGAAAGGAATGTCTGCTTCTACAGTATTCTTTGAGGAGATGGGATGAAGTGAGATTTCAGGCATCCTGGCCTGTTGGGTTTCACTCTGCCCTCTTTTTATGGATTATGGATTATGGATTTTATGAATTATGGAGTGGACCGATGGATCAGTTAGGCCTCTCTCATTTCCTCCAGAATCAGTCTGGCACTCTAGCCCAGGTGAAGCCGCATCAGATGTGCCAGAGGGAATGAGCTGTGTGTCACCTGAGGAAAGCACAGATGAATGGATTAAGAGTGAAAAACGGGTGGCTTACTGAACAGCGAAGTCAGACGATAAGAGGCGTCCGATTCTCGCGTTTCTCTCGGAAATCATTTTTTTGGTTAATGAAACAGTGAGTGGACGTCCTTATTCAGCGTGAATGATCGGCACACATTACTGTGATTTAATACATCGCGGCACTGTTCTGTAACTGGATTTTCTCACCCTGGAACTTATTGCATGGCACTTGGCTTAAAGGTAAAACAGCAATTGCCTGCTCACGGGTCCAAGTCCTTAAGCGCTCCGGCGCCTGGCCGCGGCCCATGGCCATTAGCGGGGCGGCGGAAGCGCAGTGCGCGTGGGCGCATTTGTGACGTGCGAGCGGCCTCCCCAGCTCCGTCGGAGCGGCGCTGCATTCAGGCCTGCTCTGCATCTGTGCCTCGTAGGTACAAAAATATGGTTTTAATTTCCCATCTTGGATCTGCTTCGCAGAGTCGGTGTCTTTTTGGATTTGGTCGGCATCCGCTGGATCCGCTGTCAGCGTGTTGGCTGGCAGCTCTGCTCTCACTGCGCTCTGCCTTCATGCACAGCTAGTCCATCTTTTGTTTTTTTTTTTTTACAATGGTAATAGATAATTGGGCTACAAATATTCAAAGCGTGACACGTCCGAAATATATAAATCACTGCTTAAGGAGACTGAGTTCTCAGCCTGGGAAATTCACAGGAGAGACATAAAATATTTTCAGAAACTGTTAATCTGTGCATTAAGAGTGTAAAACCCGGAGAGGGTGTGGATGTTTCAGGGGAGGGGCGGAGTTGGAAGACAATCACCTCTGCTCACCTGTAACCAATTACACTGAGTTTAAGGCGAGTTCCCTATGTGTATGCGTTAGTGAGGAATGGCTGCGAGAGATGGCTTGGTTCCCACGGGTTTATGGTTTGGCAGATTCACATTCGATGGCATGGCGGCTCTGCGGTTAACGCTCACACTTCCACCGCTGGGGATTTGAATCCTGCCCGTGCTCTGCGTCTCTAAATTTCCCATTGTGTGTGAGCGCCCTGATGGACTGGCATCCTATCGAAGCCCTGAATTGTGCCCTATACCGTCTGGGCCCGGCTCCAGGTCCCCTGCGGCCCTCACCCACATCAGTGGTTAGAAAATGGACGGGTAACATGCCCTTGGTGACAGGAGACCCTGTGAATTTGTCAACTCCCAAGGAAATGAACGATGGAAATTATGTAATAAAGCAAGTGGTAGCTCACATCATTATTGCCTCACACAGGGCCGGGCCTTCGAATCCCACCAAGTGCTGTGTGTGTGGAGTTTGCATGCTCTCTGTGATGTTTTTGTGTAAGAATCCTGCAGCGGAGCCAAGGTAAGTGTGGTTTACTTTAAAATTCTGTAGGCAATTGCCAAGAGATACACAGCACACGTGCAATAATAACAAATGCCATATTACATCTAATACGAGCAACAGATAAACTTACCACATCTAATACAGTGGTGTTAATATTCTACATTCTCTGCATGTTTGCACTGGTTTTTCTCCTACAGTTCAAAAACATGTGGTTAGGGGAATTGTTATCGCTAAGTTGTCCGTAGTGTTTGTTTGCGGTGGACCGGCATCCCACACAGGCCGCTTCCCTGCGCTGGTGCCCTGTTCTTTCTGGGATAGGTTCAAGGCTCACAGCAATTTTTTATTGGATAACGAATAATGGATGGTTGGATGGATGGGTGGATGGATTATAAAACACAGGATACAGCATTTGACTGCTCTGTGTCCAATTCACTGGACGGCTTAAATCTCTCTTGTTTATACATTTCCTAAGTCGTTGGGCAGAAATATATAGAAAGAAGTGTAAAGGCTGGTGTTTTTGATCAGCAGGTCTGGCGGAGACAGACTGGTACCTGTAGCGAATACTGAATGCTGGTGCTGCATTGCTGCACAATCCTCCAGTATTCAGCAGAAAATTACTCATGAGATTCTATTGCACCACACTTCAAATCCCCATCACAATATTTTCAAGAACATAATGCTATTATGGCTGCTGTGACCCCCCCCACCCCCACCCCCCGTGACCCTCACCCCACCCCGCACCAATCCTGCCATGCGGCCGGGCCATGTGTATGAGAAAGGTGGAGGGCAGGTGCATGTCTGGGGGGAGGGGGGGTTTGTCTTAATACTCCCTGTATCTCTCCCCCTCTCTCGCTCTCGCTCACTCTCTCTGTCTCCCAGCAGCCTCTATGTGTATTTGGCAGCGAGGCCCAGCCTGTTACTCGGGGGCGATGTGCGAGAGTTTCGGGAACAGGCTGTTCACTTTGACTGACTCTCCCGCTTGGGTGGGGGCGGGGAAAGGGTTTGTGTGTGACGGGACCATCGCAGGACACGAGCCAAGTCTTGTGACGCAAGGCCATGAGCAAGAGTCACAGTAGCACAGGGAACTGATTTTTATGTGGTGTCGGACCACCCCATGGGATTATGGGTCATGGCAGAGGGTGCAAAGGAGGTCAGCAGCTCTATGACTCGACACATCCTCGACGGTCTATAGCCTGTGTTGGAATGTACGCGATAGTCCGTATCTTGCCGCGATCAGGCTGATGTTTGTGTCGGTCACCACACAAATCATTGGTGGAAGCTCTGGTGCCCCAGTGAGCCAACAGTATTAGCGAGTGACAATATTTCAACTCCAGCTGGTGTCAGATGACGGCAGATCTCTAACGAGAAGGTGTTTCTATAGAGCATCTGCCAATGTAGCAGACAGGTGGTCATTTCAAGGGCTTAATCCGAAATGCGTGAATGTAAGCAATAAAGTCTAAGTCAGTGGTCTCCTCTTTTTTTTGCAATAAGCTACTTCATAAAGGAAATATTCGGCGGGCGTGTTAGTGTTTGCTCTGTGTGAAAGTGTCGACTGCGATCGATTGCTCTAAGACGTAGAAGCCGCATTGAATAAAAGTCCATAAATTTAAGCACCTCAGAAGGCAAATGCACTGATACTATGAAATCATGGGGATAGAACAGGGTGCATCCTTTCCTGGATGGGATATAGCCGGGTGGATCGGGGTGGGGCGTAGCTGGGCAGGATTTGGGGCAGAGTGAAGCTTCACTGTGTGACAGAGGAGGTGAGGAGTATCATCACATCCAAATCTGCCCAGACCTGCCGCAGCCAGTCTGCAGGGAACTGGGGAGGCATGCTGGGGAAGAGAGGCCTTATCCAGCAGATGATCACATGCGGGCTGCCTGCCAAGCCTCATGAGAAGAGTCTGACATGCAGAGGAGGCATCAGACATGGATGGTGTAGCAGCCATTGCCGTTACTCGCCCTGTCTTCTCATTGGTGCGCCCAGGGCATCGCAGGAAGGGAGCCCTCTTGGGGGTTGGGGGCGGGTGAGGCTGGCTTACAGTCAGGTGACTGGGGCGGCGCATGCCGAATCACCCCACCTGCCCCTCATTAATACCTACCCATATAAATATATGTGTCCTGTTCAAACTTGCCCCCCAAGTAACGCTGTCCAGAGCAGGAAGCTTGTCCTGATTCCTCTCACACCGCTCTGTTCCCCAGAGGACATGCTCCCAATTCCGACACCACTCGTGTTTCCATTCTGGGTCGGGCTGACCCCGGCTCCTGTCTGTCCCTGTGATGCCAAAAGCATAAACCCCGCCCCAATTAACAAGGGCCCCGCCCATCTGCTGATAGGTTCTGTTTGCTGAACAGAGTAATAATAGAATCCATGTCTGCCCTCCCCAGCTTCCACCATTAGGTGATAATAATATACATCAGCGCCCCACCCCCACCCTGTCCAACATTCTTTGGGCCTTTGATACATACCTCAGCCACCTCATCCCCCCTCCCCCCCACACCAGGCTTCTACACAATTTGTTTACGCCCCATATGACCCAGTGCTGTGGTCTGTAATTAACATCATTGTCTCAGTCTGCTTCCGTGCGACATCACACGCAACAGGGCGAGTGCTGGCGCGGTTCCACCGGAGGGGACGCGGCGTGACAGCTCACGCCGGGCATTGTGGGTAGGAGGGCCAGCCGTCACATGGCGATGTCCATAAAAACAGATACAGAATTGGGGACTGGCTAAGAGCGGAATGCTTCACAATAACAAGCCTTTCAGCAATGCCGTCGTGTCAGTGCAGTTATTTCCGATGGCTTTAGTCCTATTTAATTCCATGTTTTCCGCTCCAGACATTTATGCAGAAACAGAGTCGCTGTGGGCAGATGTTCAGACTGTTCCCTTTACAAAATGCTTTGAATTCATGTCCTAAAAGCATTACACAAGGCATTATAAAAGATTTAAATAGACTTGGGATATGCAAAATTAACTGTAATGGATTTTCATATAGAAGTTTATTATATATTATTATATATCATTATAATATATATATATATATATATATATATATATATATCATCAACATCCATGGAGGAGTGCATACCTTACCCCACCACACATAACAACTTCGGTCCTGGACCCCAGCCCTGGGGTGACAGTAGCCAGGTCTCTGATGGCTCGAAGTCCCAGTTCAGATGTTCTGGAAGCTGAAGCTGAGGTGAGATTGTCCTGCCATATAGATCTATAGATATAGGTCCAAGAATAACAGTTCCAGTGCAGCTTAACTAAATCGACAGGGTGGCAATAGCTAATTAGTGAAGGCCTCGAAGCCCCCCCTCTGTGCTTAATGAAGCCCCACTTAAAGTTCGTTATCTTTATTGAGGCTTTGGCTGCACTGCATTGGTATGGAGAGTCACTTCTGGGCTCAGAAAAGTACAGCGGCATTAAAGAAACACGATGGTGAGCCGGCTTCCATCACTTAAAGAAGCAGGTGTCATAAATGGGAGTTCAAATCAAAGCAGAGGGAGTGTCGCTGTATCTATCAGCTTTCAGATACAGTCCCTTTGTATCTCTTTGCTAGCTGCCAGCCCTTCACCAATGATACCTGTATGGGAACCAATTGCCGAGTAACAATTTGATGCAGTGAAGCCACACAGCTCGTTCATATTACTGTACTTTTTGGATGATGTCATGGGCGAAGAGCATCACAGTGTCCCTAAATGTCAGTGTGGGGGTGACAGAAAACGCACCCAGCCTTGGGATAATTTTAGCCCAGACACAAAAACAACAGCAGAGGGGGCAGCACCCTCCTGACGTGCTGTCAGGCACCATGACAGACGGTCACATGGATAGGCAGCGGGGGTCCCGTGGTGAGCTGGTTTTGAGGAAGAACATGCATGCCGAAGGAGGTTCTGAAAGGAAGGGTGTTTTTCTCCCTTCGTTATTTGCACGTCGTTATGGAGCAAACTCTCAGACACATCCTGGCAGTAGTCGTTAAAACGACCAACGTGGGACACGACGGTCTACAGCAAATTGGAAAGAGAACTTGCCATGATACGTGAACTATTCCCAGGCACACACAAGCCTCTTCCGTGTTTTTTTTGAAAAATGTCATCATCACCTTCGTCATTATTTAGTTATGGCCTGCCTGTTGGCTCACCCACACTCCATGCCAGTAAACTCTCCTTAGTCACACGGTCCGCTTTTAAATTAGTCTCCTAGACACTCCGTTTCAATTACTAGACAGCAAAACTGTAGTGCAGTCATCAGTGAGACAACACTAACTTGTCCGCATCCATTTCATCATTTTCCTTTTTTATATCAGTGTTACTCTTTCACTGTGTTTGACACCAGTTCATATAGGTGCATCATGGGGGCCCCAAGCATAAAACCCCCTCCTCTGGCAAGGTAAAATGTATTATGAAGTGTAAGTTAATAATATCATCAAAGAGAATAAATACAAGACCTACATTTCCACTTTTGTGAAAAACAGAATACAGAAATAAAGCAGATTTGTCGCTGCAATGTACTGTGTAATCGGCCACTGGGAGGGGCCCCTCCCAGTTCGGGGCCCCTCCCAGTTCGGGGCCCCTCCCAGTTCGGGGCCCCTCCCAGTTCGGGGCCCCTGGCCACTGCCTGCCCTGTCGCTGTGTATGCCTGTGTATGTCTATGCTATGTAATCGGCCGCCATCAGTGACCCCCCTCCCAGCTCGGGGTCCTTGGCCACTGCCTGCCCAACCTGTCCGGTCACTGTGCCTTTGGGTGCATTTAAGAAGTGGGACATTGGCTTTTACTGTAACATGCCTCCTATCAGCATAAAACTACAACACAAAACGGACGCCATTGTATAACTGGCATAGACTGTCACAGGATGACTCGTCCATGTACTGAAGTCCAACAGGTTTGATCATGCCCCCAGTTATTACGTTGGACTGATGCGTTTACCTAAAGAAACTTACAATAGAAGGGAGAGTTACAATTTATGCATGCTCCCTGGGGTTCCATTAGCACAATGCTATACCTATATTTAATGACTGCAACATACAGGTCACTTTATATGGTAGACAGCTGGATGTTAACAGTATATTGACAAATGTTTTCAAACAGGTCCTCTCGTTCATGCCTCTGTGCCTCCTCACACCAGTCACAGCCACGACACAAAATTTATTTTTGGACAGGTTTCTTTTGAGGCACAACTGGCTCCCTATATAGGATAACACATTTTTACATTCAACTGATTTATTTATAACAGGAAATTAAGTTTTGCCCAAAGTATCAGGGATTTACTGTCTATGTGCAAGAGGATCAATGACAGGCAGAATCAACAGGGAGTCACCCCCCCACGTCCACTGGGAATTCTGGGAAGCACAGCTGAAGACTGTCTTCACCTTACAGACGGTGGAGCGGTTTTCCAGCCAAACACATGCCCACAGTCGCCAGTTCTGCGTCTGCAGAGTGACTGAGTGGTCACGTCTATCTACACAAAGCCTGCTTACATAAAAGCAAACAGTCTGGCCTGATGCACAAACCCAGGTGATCGATACCGTGCCAGGCGAGGACACATGTTTATTTTGAGGACTTGCATGGCAAAGTGCACGCTCTCAAAACAGAGATGGGGTTAGTAAACTAGAAAGAGAAAGGAAGAACTAAATTCAGATGATCGCTGGCTGACAGTCATGCTTTACTAAACGGGAGAAGGGCTAAAAGCGATGTTTCCTAGCCTGGTTCTCAGGGACCCCAGACGGTCCACATTATTGCTGCCTCCCAGCTCCCAGCCAATCAAGAACAAGGAATACCTGTTACAGGTGTGTACCAGGTATTTCTTGTTCTAGATTGGCTGGGAGCTGGGAGGGAGCAAAAGTGTGGACTGTCTGGGGGTCCCTGAGCACTGGGTTGGGAAACACTGGTTTAAGGGCTTACTGACGGAGTATGTAATGGTCGAGAATTAAATATTGTTCGCTGAAGGCGTGTGATCTTTTCGAACTTGCCTCATTTGGAATCAAATAATAGCACTGGGATAACTTAACCAAAAACACAGAGTGACATTGCAGTAACAGGAGGAAGGAATGCATTAAACCCCAAATGGCTGTAGGCCAGGAATGGGGGGGAGTTGGGGGGGGTTGCCTAATCGGGGTCGCTGTTGACAAGATCCAGACAGGCAAGTAGGAAGAACCTTTCAAAATCCCCGAAAATCTGGGTTTTTCGGGGGAGCCTTTTGACAGTGGTTTCGAGATTATTGAACATGGTTGTAACACTTTCTATTGGGCTTGTGGTTGAAGAAGTCGAGCAATTCACACCGATGCATTCTTCACATAGCATGGAGAGATCAGCGCTCTATGGAGAAGTGCCGCATCGGAGGCGGTCTGCAGTGCTTCCAAGGCTGGCAAGCGGCTCTGCAAAAGCTGAAGTGAAACAAGAGAGTCTCCTTTCCTTTCCTTTCATCTCTGCCCCCGTTCACCACGAAAAAAAAAGAACAAACGCACACACAAACATGCTGAGCAAACACATGACAGGATCATTCCGGCCTCAACCAATGGCGTTGGGGATCAATGATGCTCTTCCGACCTCAACCAATGGCATTGGGGATCAATGATGCTCTTCGCTCTGAAGCTGGACACCAATCGTGCCAATAAAAACCCCAAAAAAAGTTTTTAAAAATCCCCTTCCAGAGGAAGTGATATTTAGATCTAACACGCCGAAAAGATTGGACCAAACACCTTCCTCTTCACACTATTCCTGCCAGTAGTGGTTTATGGCAACTTTCCATTTTTCAGTTTCCCAGAGGTGAATTTGGTCAGGTGCTCTGACACGTCAGCCCGTCATAAATGAATCAGAGTGTATAAGAAAAGCTGATGCATGTTTGCAAATTGCAAATGTTTGCACCTCCCCATGACCACTTATTATCCTCCCATGATGCCCTTCACCGACACCCGATGAATGTCTAGCCCTGTGTGCCTGATTTTAAGATGCTATCCTTGGAGGAGGACCAGGGCCCTGTTTTGACTTCCTTTGGCCTGATTATGGACATTTGGGAATGACCATTGGCCATCAAGACTGGTCACTGCAACTCTTGACTTCTGGTCTGAATGCTGAATGCTACTTAATTATGTTTTGCAATGCACTCCCCCCCTCCACCCCATTGGACACTCCCCTAACCAAATCACTCCACATGACACATGACAATGCTCCCACATGACAATTATTGAGCACACATTTGAGAGTGCAAAGCTCTTCAAAATTACCTTCAACTGATTCAACATCTTCTCTCCATGATTCAGCCACCAACACGTGCCTCCAGCCTGCCTCCAAACTTCATCACCTCCTGAAATTCAAAGATGGCAGGCTGCACTGCAGATGAGAATGTATTTCATGGCCTGAGCCTTCAACTGAGGCTGTAACAATCAAAGCTTTTCTGCAGTAAACCTTTAACCATCTAACCATAGAACTGTGTGAAGTATTGGCTAAACGCATATTACGATGATAATAGTGATAAAACAAGCCCTGGGGATGCTCTAACCTCTTGCAGAACTCCAAAACCAGGCCAGCTGGAGTAATGTTGAGGGCTCGTTGACAAAGGAGGTGCTTGTTTCTACATGGATCCTCGTGCAGAACTGGGGTCCAAGGATCACCCCCCCCCCCTTTCTTTTCCATCCAGGGTCCAGACCCATAACCATGGTGACACGGATGGGAAACAAACGGAAAACGGCGGACTCTTGCCGAATCATCTTCCGAAACAGCTCCCTGTGCCACTGTAGTGCAGGCTGACCAGGCTGTGGGGGGGGGGGGGGGGGGGGGGGAGCC
>JAODKL010000009.1:10107765-10121271 GCA_026780765.1 Petrocephalus schoutedeni
GTGGGGAGGGTGGACCGGGCGGGGGGGGGGGGGGGGGGGGCGGGGGAGCCGATCAGGAGCGTGCTCAGTGTGGGGCCACCTGGGGGGCTCTGCAGCGAAGCTGGGCTTCCTGACGCAGTGTCCAGAGAAACCCCTTTTCCTGGCAGTGTCTCGCTGCATTTCACACCGCTTCCTTTTTTTATGGTGCATTTTGGACTCGCTTATCGGCTGTCCGCCGCAAAGGCCACAAATCATCACGAGACGTTTTAAGAAACTAATTTGTTTCTTGCTCCATTCCGGAGTCTTGGGGCAAAATGGTAGCAATCACATTATGTGTCCCTGTTATCCGATTTTCCCGTCTCGCTGGGGTCAGTCGTGCAGCCTGGCCGACTTTGCTCACACGGCGGGGGTACGGCGGCTAAAAGGCGTGTTTGGATTGGTGCCAGCCTCACACTTGTCAGCTGTAAATATTTATGGACTGACCTCGAACAGGGTAGCCCACGTTATATAAAGCGGTTGGGTGACGTGATTCGTGTGTATGGGTTTTATTTTAATACATTGTGCTAGGATAATTTATACAGAGTATGAGAAGGCTAATATGTGGCATGGCTCAAATACAGATTATAGAATTAACCAGCCAAGGACTCACATTTTAACAAGATGCTGAATTTTCTCTCCAAAGAAGGAGTCTAAGAGTACAATATAATGGGAAAACCCATTTTGCTATCATGTAAATAGATTGTTTTTTTCAGTTCTCCATTGAGCAGAAAGTTGACCTGGCGACGGGACGCCTCAGAGCGGGCCCACAAGGTCACCACCGCTTTTTGGACAAAACCAGTCAAATGTGCCAAGACAAAGGCTCAACCCACTCTCACACAGGTTTTCTTGCGACACTTGCATTTTATTCTTTTTTATAATTGGAAACCCATCGTTTCATCACTGCCCGGATGCTAGAGAGTTTCCATGGTGGGTGACACAAGCAGAATCCATTGCCCAAAAATACGAGGAAAACTGGATCTCAGGCAGAGACGCTGGTTCCGAGCTGAGGTATATTTGGGCACTGCGTTCCATCCATCTTCATAACCTGCTTACCCAATACAGGCGTATTGTGAGACTGGATGTTATTCCAGGAAACACTGAACACGAGGCTGGGAAGCATCCTGTATGGGATGCCAGGCCCAGTCACAGAGCGTGCACTAACACAAACTCACACTATGCACGATTTAGAGACACCAATTTCCCTAACTGCATGTTCTGGGACACAGAGCCAGGGGTGGCAATCAAAGGCTACGGTGCCAGTGTGCTGTCCTGCTACTTTTTAATTTTAGTTCTAAAAATGTTTTCTTGTTTGCAGTCTTCTAGAACAGTTCCGGTGAATATTTTGTTGGCTGCAGGTTGGTGCTACGAAGGCTGTTTCTGTTTCTGTTTTGTAGTTGGTGCAAAGGAACTGGAAAATGAAACAATATGAGCAGTAAAGGCCTAGAAAAAGAGGAAAGTGGAGGAAGGGGAGCGTATCCACATGCAAGGTTTTCTACCCTTTTGAAACAGAATCTTGGTGTTTGGGAGAAGGTGGTCAGACAGAGGAACTGCAGTCTGCCAAGACAAGGTCAGGTCTGCTCCGCTTCCCTCTGAGGCACACGCGTGCATCTGCAGCATGTTGCGTGTGCAGAGTGGCGCTCCTCATACGTGCATGTGTGCACTTCCCTGTTCTTGTTGTACTTTTCCTATGCTCTGCCAGGATGTGGTTACTTAAAAGGAGCTGCTTACCGTAAGTGTTGGCTGTGAAGTTTCTGAAGTGTGCATGTGTGTGTGTGTGTATTGGGGAGAGGGTTAATGAATCTTGCATGCAATCTTCTAACTAAAAGTCTTTTTTTAAATAATTCTTTTGACGGTCACTGACGCTCCGGGGGGGCAGGTGAAGCCAAAGTGTCACCTGTCACCTGGTCAGGGACTGTTACAAGAGGGGTGGGACATTCACTGAACTCTGGGTTCAGTGAAATTCCTGACTAAATGCCTACTTCGCACACCTACACACCCTCCCGGCTCTCTTGACAATGCACATGCTGCAAGTCATCACGTGGAAGCAGCGAGAGTCTATGCTACGAATGTGTGAAATGCATGTTCAGGAAAGTGTGCGGGTTAACTCACTAGTGCTGCGCGGTAATCAGGTAGGTGAGCCTGTCCTGTGCGATCGTGCCCTAAGCCAGAGCTAGCTGGCTCGGAATTCCACTGATTGTTTGGGGCTCGATCGTCGTAAATGCCGTTTGGGCATGAGGCTTCAAGCTTAAAAGCTGGTTCTGATATCAGTGGTCCAGTGCTGTTTCCGTGTTTACCCTTGGTTACCCAGAATTCCACCACTGGTGTGCCGTGCGACCAGCATCTTGTTTTTGGTTTGTTGTGGTCATCTTGTTTTTCTATTTCAGCCTCATTTGCTCGACTCTCCAGCTCCTTCCCCATCAGGCTGATTCTCACGCTCCTCAACTCGGAGCTGCCCAAGTCCCACTGCTTACTGCCCCGTCATCTGAGGGATCACCACGCGGGAAACCTGACATTAAAGATCGACGTTCCATGTTGGGGTGACCTGCTTTGGACTTATGAATGTTCACAAATGTGGTTTTAATGAAGCACTTTGAGGCTTTTCATGGTACTTGTTAAATGTCCATTTGTTTTATAGGATATAACATTTAATCAACCAGATGTTAATGTAAAATGAAAGTGAATCTATATATAAATATATAAATACTCAGTTAACATGCCAAACGAATGTCACTTTTTAGCTTTTTATATTATATGTATCCCTCTAATGTGCCATCAGGAGTTGCTGTGTGATGTCACTCACTTTGGGCGGCCCTGGGATTATTCCCTGCAATGCCACTTATCGAGTTGCCCTTTGCAATTGCATGCCCCAGATGTTTAGATAAAGGTAGGGAAGTTTATTTTTCTCCCCAGGGAGAATCCGGTTAGGCCAGTCGGGTGAGTCAGCCAATCCGGTGTCGGCCCAAGTTCCCGGGGCTGAATCGCGGCGCGCCGCTTACCGCCGGCAGTCGCGTAGCGTCGCGGGTGCGCGCTCCTTTCTGTCTCTCTGATGCTCGCAGAATGATTTGGGCAGTAAAACGGTCATGACAGGGACAGGCACATGTGTCACCGGGTGAATGCTGAGGGCAAACACCACAGGCGCCGGTGTCAGCAGGCGAGTGACAAATGTGTGTTTCGGGGACAAAAGAATCATGCTCGCGACAAAAACATGCTAATCGTCAAAGCGTGCCTACCACTGGAACCCGGGGCGTGGCTGTAAGTATTGATTCTGCTTGTTGAAGCTGCAGCCTATGCTGATTCCCGCCCTGCCATACAGTCCCTACAGCTCCGACTGAGGCACTGAGAAAAAACCTTTTCCCCTTATCCCATGAAAGAAGATATAGACAGTTCCCTCAGAGCAGGTTTAATGTTCCATTAGCTGGACTGGCCGCTGACAACCGGCGAACAGATAAGAATACAATAACCGCTTCATTGCGCATTCCAGCACAAATCACATCAAGCAAACTCTCGGAATGCGCCATGCTTTATATAAACGTTAAAAAGAACACTTCAACATAAACATCTTATCGTTGCTTTTCACGGCTTTACGGAAAAAGCCCAGACTCCTGGGAGGTTCTACGGAGCTTTTCTTCAAAATTGCGTAAAAAGTATAAAAATGAAATAATTATGCTATCTTGTTTCACAATGGTAACATGCTATAAATACAAGACACTGGAGCGAGAGCAAGCAATGGCAACATAAACCATGGACCTGCAGATTAAATATTGCTCTTGGCCCTGCCAGGAGCACTGAAAGGGGGCTGTATAATCTTATTCCCTGAGAAAATGGGGCTTACTCCCTTCCCTGCTTCCTGTTCCCTTCCACAACCAGTCCACCGTAGCCCTTGTGCAGACGCCAACGGTCTTGGACCTGTTCTCCCTGCTGTGTTGCCGTGCCACCCAGAAAAAAATCCCGTTGTCAACTGGCAGTGAGATCTGTCTGCTTGGCCTGGAGTCCCTACTCTCAGTGAAGGACACCTGCGACTTCAGGAGCTTCACGTCCCGGGGCAGAGACACCTGTGCTTTAAGGTCTGCGGATTTCTCTCCATTCTGCCCTGGATTTCAGTCATAATCCGATCATAATCCCTGTCAATGCACGATGCCAGTGCCAACTTGGTGGGGATGAAGTCAAGCATACGCCTTCTTTGCACATCGAAACACGTTTGGAGGAGTGTGTGATTCACTGGATATGCAAGCCCGGGAGCCACATACCCACAGGTCTATGGGTGCCCAGACATCACTACATTTCTCTGTAGAGTGAGGAGAGGTGCGGGAACCCAACCTCCAGCTTTTTAAGCCCAGTAAAAAAAACACGGGCTGATTATAAGTCCTGTAGGCCCCCCATCCCACTGCGGCACAGTAGAAATCAAATCCTGGTCCTCACCGTGGGCCGCAGCTTGGGGATCGCAGACATTTTAACATGCATCTCCAAAGAGGTCTTGCCTTACTATGGCATATCTCACAGACTCATCTTTCCTGCATTCCATCCATCTCATACCTCCAGCTCCCCCTTAATACCCCTTTGGCTTTCGCTTCCAAAAAAATCATTTAGTTTCCACTGTAGTAATAAGCTCATTGCTCTCCTATTCAATATTTTTAATGTAAGTTTCTCCCTTGGAACCCGAAGGTGAGATCATAATGTTTTCAAAGGATTCTCCTTTAAGTGGAAGAAATGCCAGGGAGTAAAGAGCACATGGAGGGCACAAGTCAAGGAATGGAGTCTTAGGTGCAGACGTTTCAGAGGAATGTTCACAGTGGCACAGGGGTGGGCTCCACTATAATGTTATGTGCCTGTATAGGGAGCATAATGAGCACGCCCCAGCTAACAGGGAGTGTTCCCAGAACTTCAGCCAATGTCATGTTAAGTTCTCAAAATCAGCAGAGAACGTCCGTACCGTAACAATAATGGAACGTTATTTCCAAGTTCAACACGGGATCTGACAATGTCATTGCAATAGCATTTATCCTTTTAACGCAATTAATGTTGGAAAATATTGCTTCATAATAAAGTATTACATATTTTATAGAAGTGTATACTGTAACTATGCCATCCAGCCTCGAACCGATGACCTATGTGGTATAACATAATAGTCTCTCTCACTGCCTACCATGCACTTCATTTGGGTTTGTATCATTATTCTTAGTTATAGTAGTAATTGTACTGGGATGACGTTCTGTGAACATCACGAAAATTGGACGCTTTGAACATTTCCATACCCTTATCGTAGCATTCAGAAAAAGTTACAAGAACAAAAAATTGTTAGCGGGGATGACAGCATGCTCAGTCAATACACATAAAATCTCTTACATGTTGAGGCCACTAGAGAGTGCCACCATTAATGGTGCCAAACGCTAGTTCTGGTGGAGCACAAAAATGAGAGCTCTGCGAGGGCTCTTAACTGCTTTATTTAGACAGTGAATCACCCCAGCTGGTCTCAGGTGTCAGTCAAGTTCTGATTAAAATGTTTACCTTTTAAAATGCGCAGGACCCTGGACCTCAGTGACCAGAGCTGAACCGGTTTAATAAGATTGTAAATGATTTAATTGTGACGTGAAGCACATGGCATAAACCCTGGGACTGTGGTATGAAAAAAGCAAGTCATTGTGATAAGCTGATTCACATAGAGTTGTAAAAAAATCCATTTCAGTTCAGTGGTGTTAAGCTTCTGAGACTAGCAGTTGGTTGGAGAACCAGGTACAATCAGTAAGTCCGAACAAGTCACATGACCTGTGTTAAAAAGTTGGATGTGTGTTAACTAAGAAATCTTAACTCAGGAAGATTGACTCAGAGACTACAGGCACAGCTGACGTCAGCACACTGAAGTGATCGATATACAGAGATAGCTTGTCTCCACGTCACTTTGGTCCAGCACTGTTTTATTAAACAGCAGTGGAAGACCTGATTGGTTCCCATTTGATCACAAGTTTCTAATCCTGGATACGTCTTAAAGGTGGGGAGAGATATGGAAACACAGACAACCAGATTACTCAAAGGTCACCTTGGCCCACGAAAAGGGTTCCAAGGCCTGACATTCTGAATGTAGGAAGCAGGGGATCTCGACCTCATCAATATTCACAACACAAATGCAAGCAAACACATTTTTTAGCCTTGTTGTTTATTCTGATATCTGAGGGTTTTTATACCTCTGCTGCACAGGCATTTAAAGGACGTCTTCATGCATCAGTAATTCCAGTGAAGTCGAAGCGAAGCGTGACGCTGAATTTCTGAGATGGTGACCACCCAAATATACCCTTCCAACTCACTGCTTACACACATGGAGGTCAACCTTCACCACCCAATCATTGCTGTTTTGCTTTAATTTGGTGAATTAAGGTGAATTCATTTGGTGAATTCCAGTTTTATATGGAAAATTATCTAGTAACTGGAAAGAAGCAGCTATGCAAATTTTTCCTGTCCTGCGGGGTTTTTTTTTCGGGTATGAGCATGCATGTAGATAAACACATAAGCACATATAAACCAGATTCATAGATGAAAACAAAAGATGCATATATGTAAAATCAACAGCAGCCTGATAGAAAATCAAAGCTGCCTGTGTGCTTGTGAGTGTGCTGTTATGGGCTGGACCCCTGTCCAACTTTGTTCCCTATCCTTCATGCGATCGATGACCTTTGATGGGTAGGTATTTACTAACTCTGTTCCCGGCTTGTAAGTGCAGCATTTGCCAGCTGAGTAAAACCTCATTGCCCTGGCTGAGGAATATCAGCAACAATGTTCATTTATTCAGCAGTGTCTGCGGCCATGATGACAGGATAATTGGCTCAGGCTTGTTGCTGCTTCTCAACACTTCTTATTTCCCTTTCAACGAATCCATGTTTCTGTCCTAAATGTGTCTTAAAGATACTGTTCAAGAAAATTGAGCTCAAATGAAAGGGACGTAGACTTCCTTTAAAAAAGTCACAGAAAATTTCCGTAAAATGGATAGCTATATATAGGCAATTTAAAATGCTCTTTAAACAGATCAAAGTTGACATAATATGACCACACCATGTTTGCCAAGTCAACTGTCGCTCCTTTTTGGCTTTTATGATGTCCTGTCTTATTCTGTCCAATATAGATCAAGCTGATCGTTTGAGATGGTGTTGCAACACTGAACTGCACATCTGCGGCCTGCAGGAAGACCATTAAAACTCGATATTTATCCTGCCGTTGGAGGCTGGAACTAGCATAAAGACGCTTGTACTCTTTCTTCGGCCTCCAGGGTGAATCATAACTTTATTACATAAACTCATCAAATAGGCGGAGAAAAGTGCGCTGGGAAGCACGCAGCATGATTCACGCACTCCTCACTCTGTTAGCTAGACAAAAAGGGTGCTGCCTTATACGTGAATTTTAACTGCTGACCTTTGCCCTCTGGATGGTGCAGTGACCCTGGCTGAAGGTCACTGATAATATTTCTGGTTTTTTGGTAAACACGCTAAGCCAAATGGGTTAAACATTAGCTCGGCAGATTAGTACAAGCCATAACTCAGCAACCGACCTTTTGCACGAGTCGATTTAAACACGGGTTTCCTGTTCCCTCAGCAGGGTCTAAATTTATGATGTCATTGTGTCATTTGTCCACCCTGTGCTATCACTCATTGTATGTCACTTGATGGTGCCTTGGGTAAAATTTTGGCATAGGCCACAAGTCATCTGAAATAACAGCATGCCACATTGGTGTTGGTTAGGGAGATTCGTGGAAATATCTATTATGCTGTATTCAGAGCTGAACTGACACCAATCAGTGCAGAGAAGGACCCCAAGCATGGAAGAAACCCCTGGCTGTACTTCATTACCAGTTTTCCAAAGTGCAGAGTGACCCCTGCCAAAATCAACATTCACCTGAGTCCCTTACTGATGACCTCACTCACAATCGCCATGAGCTCAATCTGAAGCAAGCTGCCTGAGGCATTTGTTCACGCGTCAGAACGAGGGGAGAAAACCAAGGGTCAAGGGGACACCTCTATCAAGTTCTGTTGTTTTTTTAATTTATTTCTTTTCTGAGGTCACCTACACTGCAGTTTGCCGAGTTCTTCTGTCACCACGAGAGTTTCAGCACACAGCTGAATCTGGGTTTGTTCCCTCCCGGGAGGCGCACTCAGCACCGGCAGCCCTAATGTGGCTCAGTTGTGATTACTGCACTTCCCAACGCAGTTGCCCCAAAGCACTGAACAAAGATTTTGCAAGAGCATTACAAATTGATTAAAGCCAAATTAAGAGCTCCATCATGGACAGAAATAACAGTCATTATTGTTAAAAAATATCAAGAGTCAGTGTGGAAAACAAAAAGCCAGTAGGTGACAGGAGTGCAGAGGAAAACTCTGAGGGTATCTACAAGAGGGAAAACAGTCTGGGGGTGCAAAGGTCAACCGGCCGCCCCTACAACGAATGGTGTCCGAATGGTGAATTCATTTGGACATGTTCACAGACTCTGTCAGGATAATCATGGAAAGTTAGGTGAAAAACAGAAAGAATATCAAATCAGTGTATTTAATTTCACCCTTAATCAAAATGTGTTTTTGGTATAATTTGCCCTGCTTTGGCTTGGTGCCCCATCCTGGGTCATTCCCAGCCTTTCGCCTTTAGCTTCCGGGATAGACTCCAGACTTCCGGGGCCCCTACAAAGGACAAGTGGATATCGAAAATAGATGGATGAGTGGTATAATATAATGGAATCTCTGGAAATTCAGACAAACCATAGATATCACTTAATGTATCCGGCTTGTAGCTGCGCTGCTGGGTGATTCATACAGGGAACAGGAGCTTTGAAGCGTCCTTAACTGGGGGCCAAAATGCGTGTGAGAAAAATCTGCAGCATTGCAGGCTGACATTAGCTTTTGCAGCACAGAATCCTGGTCTCATGGTAATCTTAATAGGCTTTAGAAGGAGCTGATGCACAAACAGAGCCCGGTTAATGATTAAATCGAAACTTTCCAAAGGCTCTCCTCGTCCCGCACCCCTTCACAGTTTCCACCGGTCTGCTAGTTTTGGTATTCGGGGAATATTTCATTTAGCTGCCTAATTTACCACCAGGCCCTCTCCTCCCCGTGGGGCAAACGTCCAGGGCAGAGACGTAACAGCTGTAATTTTACCTTTTCCGGTGTAACTTCAGTGCTGTTAAATTACTTGTTAAATGACCAAGTTTACAGTAAATGCTTTTTTCTTTCCCCACACAATGGGCCTACCTCTGTCCCACTCTTGCTGTGGGCGCTTTCCACGTGGCAGATTAACGGAAACCCTCGGACTGAGCCGCTGCCCAGAGTGACAGCCAGCGCTACTTGGCATGTCCCGTGCTGTCATTTGTGAGAGGAATCCGTGACTTGGCAGGACGCGGCCAGTGACAACATGTGGCGGGACCCAGCCACGTGCCCTCGGCCCATTCTGAGCTTGATGGTATCCAGGACGCTAGCCTGGAGGCAGACGGCACACTGCTAGGGCCTCCTGCACAGCAGAACGAGAGGTGTGACTGGTAGACAACCCGTATCGCTGTATGGGAGCTGTTATGCACCCCCATGTTATGGGGACAGAGGTCAGAGAGCCTAAGCAAGGAAAAGGATCGTAACAAAATGCAAGTAAAAAATAGGGGGGTAACTATTACTACATAGTTTGTATATTCATGCCTATGCAAATGCGAGCATAGATATCAGATCAGATTAAATGTTAAATTCAGCAGTTGTGCTAGAGATTTATGAAAAAGGGGGCTGCTCCTTTACAGGGGGGTCTGATTTTACTGAAAAAGAATGAGAACACAATATTTAAACTAATTAGTGTGCATTTGGGGAGGATAATGAACATTTTAGGAGGGCTGGAGCCAGAGCGATGCCCCTGGTTATATTAATTCAAGTCCAAAGAGAGACTCCATTGTTGTATTATTGAGCAAGGAGTCAAATTACCTCAGTAAAGCATCCAGCTGTACAAACAGATAAAAATATATACAGTACTGTGCAAAAGATTAAGGTGGTCAAAGAAAATGATGTTCAAATGATTTTTATGTCAGTGGAAAACTATGATATTGCATCTGTCGAAGCGTGTCAACTTTGCCATTTCAAAACCTCCCCCAAAGTCACCCTAGCATTTGCAACAACTGTCCAATACTCCTATTTTTTGACTCAACCTCAAATGGCTAATCAATACTACACTGAATTACTTAATGAGTTACGTTAAGTTAATTAATTAACTGAGCTGATGGAGAAATTTTAAAAATAAGTTGAATGGCTGAGATGCCCCTAAGGGGAGGTTTGAGGACCAAAATAGTGTTCATCTAGCAATCGCGTCCAGCTCTGCCGCGCTTGTACGCTCCCTGCATTTCACTTGGGCGTGGCTCTAAACAAGCCATGCCTGATGCTCGTTTGTCTTGCCTCTTGTTCCTGCCCTCATGGTAACCATTCACAGCTGCCTTTCATTTGCCCCTTCGTTAGTCTAGATAAAGTCTCTTGCATGGGGTTTACCTGAAGCACAGCCTGCCTTTGGGTCGTGCCTTCCCTTCAGGGCATGACAATATGTGGTCATGTATGTAAAATTAGTTGATATTAATAGAGATATTAGTAACTTCTTGCATTGCAGAACATAAAAAAAATCATATTAGTTTTTATTGCGTAGCTGTTAATTTCCATATGTTCCAATGTTAAATTTAGTTTTTTTGTACACACATACAACCCAGATAAATGGCCTTAAACATTTTCTTTGACTGCCAAAGACTTTTGCACGAAACTGTATATTTCCATGCCAGCTTGGCTTCGTGCCTGTGGTTTTAGTATCCACAACATTTCTTTGCCCATGGAAGTGCTCGAACAATCAGATATTCTAACAGCTCACACCCGTGTCCAGGGTGCACTCAGCTCAGACTTTGCATTTTGTCCAGCTGCTGTCGTATGTAAGCATGCGCAGGAGCGGTCAAGACGAAGAGCAAAAAGGCAAAGAGGGATGATGTCAGACATCAGAGGGAAACGGCACTGTGCTGGGATTCACGCTACGCTGATCCTGCGGGCAGGAACCCAATCCATCATGTTTAGCCCGATGGTGTTTCTTCGGCCCAAGCATATGACAATTGGTAATGAGCATTCTGGAAGTTCAAAGGTGAGGCTGAATAAGACATAAACAGGAAGTGGAGTTGAAGGGAGGAGAAGGTGGAGAGAGTGGGCTTAACAAGAATAATAACCTACCAGCTGAGTGGTGAGGGAACAAATAAATGACGTAGGTTAAAGCGGGTCGCCTGAATTTGGACGGACGCAAAAGGGAGGCTCACCTATGGGACGTAACATCAAATGTAATATTTAGCATACATCCAAGAGAACAAGCCTGAAAAAATATAGAATTTTTTCTTTGTCAAATCTGGCACATGCACAAGACACACACCGACACAGATCTGGCAAAGGCACAATAAAAATTATTTTTAAAAATCTTTTAAAAACAGCACTGCTGCGGTCCTGAAAGTGCAATTATACAGAACACTAGTGCGCTGAGACCAACTCCATATTTGAGTAACTTCTATTTTTTTCAAATTGGATAAAACGTCTGCTAATTAAAAAAAAAAATTAAAAAATGGTATGAATAAACTTTCTCTCCAGTCCCACAAACACCAGCCAAAACTCTTCCCCTGTTATAACTTTCCCAGCTTATTATACGTTCCTTACACACGGGAACAGAACCTTAGTGAAGATATCCAGTTCCTGTCTGGTGTTTAATCATAAACATAGAGATTCCTCAGGAACTAAATCAGTGGTATTGGAGATCTTGTAGAAAACTAAAAGAAAAACATGATTTCGTGAGGTCTTCGATGTCTCACCCCAAAGCGCTGCGTTGACCCAGAATGAATCATTTTACTGAACACATAAACACACTCTTCTTGGTGAATCAGGTCCTTCACACTAAACAGCCCTCTCTCCTCTCCCAGAGTCAGGACAGTGAGGCCAGCCGGAGAATGCTGATAGAGCCCAGAGCAAAGTGGATCATTATCATTGGCGCTTTCGGGATTTCAGTGGGGGGGGGATCTCCAGCACGAGGCAACATTATCCTGTGCGGAGCCACGGCCTGCCGGCCGCATCCCATCTGCGTATCTGCGCCGTGACCTTAGTGCCTGTCATGGAGAGAAGTACTAAGTGCCTCCCCGCATGAGGCTTCTCTGCAAACTTGTAAGATGCAGTGCACCAGGAGTAGGATGCGTGTGTGTCGGGGGGTGAGGGGGGATTAATGAGCAGATGCCTTTTCAGCAGTGTGTTCCCCTGTTGTTTCAGAAGGGAACTCAGTAGGGTTCAAACGAAAGTCAAGGCTCCTAGAAAACAGAGAGTGAGGCTCAGTGTTAACTTCTGCATTCCATTTTCACCTCCTTCCAACTGCCGCTGGCCTCTCGCTTCTACCCACCTGTCCCTCTCTTACCACTGAATCATCATGTTTGATGCCCGTCACTTGCTCTGTTTTCTGCACCGGGAATGACAAAATGACGATTGTGCGACTTCTGTGTTCTTCCCTACTGATGTACGAGGACATATACAAAAAAAAAAAAAAACAGGACACAGATAATGTAGCATTATGCCTTAACTGATGCATTAATTAACCACAGATTAAGTGCTACTTACTAATGATCTCATGTTTATTCATCATTAATGAATTGTCACACACCTTTTATCGCAAGCAAGTACTGTATCTGTTACTATGGCCCGGTTTCCCAGACAAGGATTAAGCCTAGTCCTGGACTACACTGGAATTTTGTATGGGGATTTTACTCCAGTACTAGGCTTAATCTTTGTCTGGGAAACTGGCCCTATTTCTGTTAATTATGTTGACCGCTAAGAGTTACTAAAGGAACCACTGAAGGAAGTACTGTAGGAACAAACAATGAATAACACACGTAAAGTACTGATCCCATGCTTGTTATTGAATTGTGTCGCATCATTTATCCCAAGCAGTTACTATATTTGTTACTGTATCTGTTAATTCTGTAAATCTTAGTGAGCTACTGAAGGAACTACTAACAACCTATTGTAGGAGTAAGTAATGAATACCACAAGTGGAATACTGATGTCTGATGTTTGTTCATCTTTAATGAATCATGACTCATAATTCTTAAGCAGCAACTATATCTTTTTATGATTTGTTCATGAGTAACTGAGCTACAACTGAGTGTTTGTGTCCCCTCAAGAAAAGTGTTGCAAAAAGAAAAACGGAAAAACAGAAGTGTCGGGTGGAGAAGTGCAGCACCTCCACAGAACCAGGAGTGGCGTCCATAGAGCCGGGCGTGATCCAACTTTGTACGGCCTTCCCGAATTAAACACGAGGAGGAAGAGCGGAGAGCGACCAGTTGGTGTGTTGTCAGCCATTTTCAGTTCCACTTTCCAGCCGACGTCCTTTCTGGTGGAAGCCGTGAAGCCAGTCTGCACTGAGTCACTCTGCCATGGTGACATGTTACTGGAAGAAAAACAACAATCTGCAGTATTAAGAGGGAAATGGGGTGGA